>VWZK01002087.1:0-101175 GCA_013396935.1 Baryphthengus martii
GCCGCAAGAGCGGCCGCGGGGCGGGAACGTCCCCAGAGCGGGATAAGGCCCCTGTCCCCCCGGACCCTCGGCCCCTCCCCGGGGAGGTGACGGCCTCCCCCGCGGGCCTCTCCCCCCACAGCAATCCCGTTCTTCCCGCCGAAGGGAGGGGGGTGGGTCACTCATTAGCGCCGCTGGTGAGCTGGCTAGAGGGCTTTGGGCTGTGGTCCCCTCGGGGGTGTGAGTGATGAGGTTTTATCTGAAAAGGTTGAAGATTTAGGGGCTTACCTCCCTGTGTGGAGAACACATGGGATTTGAGGAATGACCTTGTCAGCTGAGGCCTTGCTCTGGTCACCAGCTTCGTCCCTGGCACTGATAGGCAGTGTTTCCAGAGTGGGTTATTGCTGCTAGATTGAACATGAATGACATTTAAACAGTGACAATACGTGACATTTAGTGTTCAAAACTTCCAAATTTCAATTTTTCTTCACTCCGCCTGTGAGGAATGTGTGTTTTATAAATGTCTCATGCACTCCTGGTAATAAATAAATCATAGAATCATACAGGTTTTTTTGAGGTTGGAGAGTCATCACCTTTTGATGACATCTCTACATCTGTTTTTCTTGTTCTTGGAGATAAATGATGAGAGGAGGAGGTATGGCCCAGGGTATGGCTTTTAAGAATAGCTGTAATTCCTACGGAGCAGTCAAATGTAGTGCTAACAAAAGTTCCAAGGAGGTTTAGTTTTCAGCTGTAGTGTGACATTCATCAGGTTACTTAGAGAAAATAGTAATCTCTGCAGAACTTTTCATGTGACTTAGAAATTTTCTAGGACTGGTTTTAAGTCTTAATTAGAAGCATGTGCAGTAACATAAGTTACTTGAAGACAATCTTGATGCAGAGCTGCTGATATTATGGAGTAGATGGCAACTGCTAAGTTTTCTGAAGAGTACGATAAATGAAAGACCTAGTTCATCATCTACAAATTCTTCACTAAATGGTCAGAAGAATGTTGATACATTTCATGAAAATGTGAAAGAGTAAGATTTCCAGTACTGAAGAGTCCGAATTGGTTCAGTGAGTTTATATCCTTCACTGAAAACTGGAAGAGAAACCCTGGGACAGGAAGTGTGATAGTAGTTTGGTGGCCAATTACTTTTTATTGGCGACAGACCTGAGGGTGAGAAGCATAAGCCGTTGCTTTTACAGGATCGTGTAAGTTGTGTTTGAGAGATGTGATGTTAAAAGCACGTTTGTGGAGTGCCTTGCGAGCAATTAGGAATTGTTTTCCATTAACACCGAAACCTGAAGCGAGAACAGTTTCTGGAAGAAAGATTGAAAATTCCTGATTTTTTTTAAAAACCCTTGTCTTTTCAGCAGCTGGTATTGTAAACTTGGGGATTTTGTTTCTGGATGTGTTCTGCCTCGTCTGCTGATGAATTAATAATACGTCATTTTTGTTCCTGTTCCACCATATTAACCTGTCCTCTATCCAATGTTGAAAATGACTATTGGACGTGTGCGTGTCGGGAATGTCTGTACTGCACCCACAGATTAACCGTGAGGTGGGTGTGCCCGTGTGGGTGTAGGCACTAAGCTGAAGGACTGAGGTTGTTCTTTCTCCAGAGCTGGAGGTTGTACTCACTTGTGTAAGCTTTTCTGAAAAAAAAGGACAGTATCTGCTCTCACTTTTTTTTCCTCGTCGAGTATCATTTTGAATCTGCAGCTACTAACTACCGCTTTTCTAAAATGCGGTATATTGCAGATACAAGCCTCTCAATAAGTGAAATTTTCTTAATTCCAAGCAGAAACAAGTTTTCCATTTTTTGTGCTTAGATTTTAATTTCTAATCTATTCCTGCATTCTCATTTTACAGTTTACGTTACATGTTTGCTGTTGTGTTTAGAACCTTGGGAAACTATCGCTGCTGCTAAATTGTCTTGCGTCTCGCAGAGCCTTATTCTCCATAGAAGGAAGGAAAAAAAAAAAAGGAAAAGCAGAATAGAAAGAAAGAAGTCAGTTGTCCTGTCAGCTTGACAGGTTGAATTATGGAAAAACATCCCTCTGCTAAATTTTGTCGTGCCGCAGTTCCTAGCGGAGCTGGTGACAGCAGCTGAAAAGAGCAGTGACAATTTCTGCGATTCTTTTTGAGCCAAGTGACCTGAACAACAAGCTGATTGCAGAGCAAGTAACACGGGAACAGCCCGGCTGCTAACAGGGCTCAGCTGCGGGGGTTGCATCCAAATGTGAGGATTAAAAAGAAAAAAATATATAAAAATCCTGCTTGGTAATATTTGTTAGCGAGCTGATCTTTTAGCCCTGTCTTTAACGGTGCTGTAATGGAGGGTGCCCGAGCTGGTCACAAGGTGAGATAAGGGCCAAGAAGGGCTTTGGTGGAGCGTGAGCTCCTTAAAGGGCCCGTTTACATTTCCTTTATTACGTCAACAACCTTTTTCTTCCTTGTGTCTGTTGTATTTCCGAGGCCTGTCTAAACTGTGGCTGCTGTGCTGCATTTTGGGGGATCGCCTGCCTTGCTAGCACGTCTTTGTTTTTCTTCCTACTGCGATGCTCTTTATTATGGCATGAGAGTTTAATCTCATTGCTAGTTTTTCCTCAAATTTTTATTGGCGTATCTTAAAAGGTGTTAACACCTCATGTGGTTCTGTACAGCATGTGTTCTGTACAGCTTGTCCAACGAGATCTCAAATACTGAGGGTGGCACAACATGTCTAAAACTTGATTTCTTTACTCGTCCTCAATCTGTTGTCCCTTGGGCATTGGCTTTAATTGTCCTTTGTGGATTTAACTTTAAATCTTTTAGCACAAAACGGCTTTGCTGGCTTAGTACTGATGAGTAAAGAGTAAAAACTAACATGCGAGGTGTCTTAGCTAGAGGCAGAAGTGAGGGAAGTGCCCCCCTGCTATAAAGCCGACTGTGCAAACACCACCAGCCTCCTCAGAGCATCACCAGAGCGTTCCAGAACACCTGGAAACCAAATCTGCGCTCGGGGAAGAAAGTAGAGGCTGTGGGAACAAAGACAAGAGACAATGATGAGACTAAGGAGTCTTGTGGGGAAATGTGACTTCACCTTGCGAAGCAGCCGTGGTGTGCACTGGTCTGTTGGCGCACGATGCCCTGGGGTTTCCAGCCACCCCATGAGAGACCAGAGATTAACTGTTGCTTTGGGTATTTGTTATTTCTGGCATAGAGCAGAGTGAAGCTCTTTCATCTGAGTTATCGAGGAAAAGACTCTGTCAAAATGCTGATATTATTTCTATAGCTCTTAGTTTCTGTGACTTTTGTCTGTTCCTGGGTGTGTTTGCAGTGTATTTAGTAACACTGAATTTTTATAACCCCTCTGCTGTGAGGACAGGCTGAGAGAGGTCGGGATTGTTCGGCCTGGAGAGAGAAGGCCCCAGGGAAACCTCCTTGTGGCCTTTCACTACTTAAAGGGGCCTGTCAGGAAGATGGGGACAGACTTTGCATCAGGGCCTGTTGTGACAGGACATGGGTAATGGTCTTAAACTAAAGGAGAGGAGACTTAGACTAGAGAGAAGGAAGAAATTTTTGATGCCGAAAGTGGTGAGATCCTGGCCCAGGTTGCCCAGAGAGGTGGCCAGTGCCCCATCTCTGGAAACATCGCAGGTGAGGTTGGAGGGGGCTCTGAGCAACCTGCTCTAGTTGCAGATGTCCCTGGTTCCTGCAGGGAAGTTGCACCAGATGACCTTGAAAGGTCCCTTCCAACCCAAATGATTCCTTGTTTCTATGATTCTATTAAGGAGAATAACTTGCTTTTCCCACTTACAGTGAAGGGATGCTTTTATCTGAGCTATCAAACGTTTAAAACTGGTGTAATGAACATAATCCTTTTGTAATGTTCTCTGTTGTGTAACAAACACGTTTTAAACATCAAAGTTTATTGTTAGCATAGATTGTTCTTCAGAAGCGGTTTCTGCAACGCATTGCAAATCGTCCCCTTTCAACTAACCCATCTGCATATGCAAATCCTATTAAAGCTGTTTGCTTCTCTGGGATTAGCACTTGTGTGTTCAGTGTTTAAGAGCTTGCCTGAATATGTGGGGTTGGTGTGTGTGTTGAGCCAGAGGAAGTGCTGGCATTAGGCGTCTGAGTTCCTACCCAGGAGACATCCAGCACTGCTACAGAGTTTAAAATACAGGTGGGGTTTTTCTTCATTCTCTGGGAAGTAGAGAATCCTGAAACTAATTGCATATAATCTGTCTTTGAAATTGAAGTTTGATCTGCTGAGGTGTTTACAGTGATAAGACCCTGGTGTTGCAGAAGGAAACTTGTGATGATTAAAAGTGAAACTTTTGCCTCTTCCCACTTAGAAAAAAGACATTCATGGCAGTCCAGTAACATGACTTCTGTCAACAGTGAATTTTACCTGTAAGCTGCTCATTTTATTGGCCTGGGTGTTGGTCCATCTGAAACAGTGAGTTGCTGAACAGGTAACTTTATTTACTACCAGTTGTTAACGGCTGCTGGTGGATGGTCAGACCCACCAAAGGCCTGAGATATTTGAGATGTTTGTTAAGGGATATAAACAATAGCTGGATACAGGATTGGGCTAGGATAGCTGTTGGCATCTGGGCCATCCCAAATCCTTTGCTAAGGATAAAAATATCCCTTGAACATAAGAAAGCTCGCTGTCCTCTTCATATGGATACCTTAATGAGACCTTGATTCTTGAGGTAGTGCAATCTTCGATGTATAGGTTTTAATCAGTGTTGTTCATTAATATCAAGCTCTCTTGTTTCGTTTATTCAGTTATTTGAGTTGTGGCAGCATGGCCAGGCTCTGTGCAGTGTAGGATCTCGTTAGTATTTTGTGGAACACAGAGAACACAGCCTAGTACTGTATTGTACAACTCGGAGAGAAGGCTGTGGAATCTACAACTACTTTTGAGCAGCCTCTCTTTACATATTTTGGTATTTCCTTACCTTTGTCTTTCCAGAGGTTACAGTCTTCCTGAGATCCATGTAGACTTGTTTTAGCAGCACCTGCTTCATTTTGGTTTAAGTAGCAAGCTGGAAAATTAGTTGGCAGATGGATGGGACTGTGTGGGTTGCCTCTGTGTTACAAAAATTAGCCCGACTATGAAGTGTGACTGTTGGGCATGGGGGCTCAACTGGTTTTATTAAGGGATTATGGAAACTGGGGTCTCTAGCAAACTTGTTTAGTGTCATCTGGTCTCTCCCTGTGTGCAGCCTTGGTTAATAAACCATTTTGATGGTTTTTTGAGCTTAAATACCTGTGCTGTGTTTTTTCGGCTATTGCTGCCACGATGCTGAGTACTAGTTCACGGAGCATAGCTTTTTCTGTCTCGTTTGAACTGCCTGGCATCTGAGAGTTGGTTGTAGGGGCTGAGAAGAGGGTGGGTTGAGAGGTGGTTTCTCTATGGGTACTGTGACAATCAGCACATCTGACTTCACTTCGTTACTTGCTGATAATTGGTAACTAATGTGATGTAGCCAAGCTGAGTGCTTTGGCCCTCTGTTTGGCATTCTTGGGTTTTGTCTTTCATTTTTTTCTGTTTGCTGCTGATTTATAGCCCTTGATTAAAAGTTTCTTGTGACTTCAAAACTTCAAATTAACTTTTTAAGAAATCTTCCAGAGACAGAAGTAGAAGGCAGGTTTTTTGAACATGTTTCTGCTGTCTGTGTCAAGTGCTCTGTCCCGCTCAGTAGTGAGCGCTGCATTCACTCGGGAACCTCTGCAGAGAAATGGAAAATCTTCACCAGCCGACCGGCGCCAGTTCCAGGACATGTGTGTTTTGTGGTTGTTACCCAGCTGGCATCACTGCTTAACCACAAGTCCTTCCATTGTCTGAATTATTTACGATCTTCTCACTGGAATTAATTTATTTTGTGCCTTATGTGTATGTGCACGACTGAAGACCTAACTTGCACTACCTCAGGAATCAAGGGATCATTAAGGTATCCATATGAAGAGGACAGCGAGCTTTCTTACGTTCTGAGGAAGACAGTCATCTTTGTCCTTACCATGTCGAGGTGAGACCCAGCGATACCTGACCAGGGGAAGGTGCTGCTGGGGCCACAGACACAGGATAGAGCTGGCAGCAGCCACGGCCATAGTGATCCTACAGGGGCAGGAGTTGTCCTCCCTTCTGGGGAAGCCAGTGCAGTCCCTTGGCAGCGGATTTAAAATCAGCAGTCAATGTAACTAGACGTGAAGCAGATGCGATAGGAAAATGGCAATGTGTTTTCGTGTGGCGGTGACACGCTGGCAAGTCATTGGTGGGTGGTTTGAGAGACAAATGTCATCTTGGGTTTCAAAAGTAGTGTCTAGGAGTTGTTCTCGGTGAAGGGATCCTCTGCTTTCCTCAGAAGAAAATAAAGCGGCGTGCTGCCATCAGCCGGGCTTTGCAGTGTTGGTACTGACTGTAGAGACAGCAAGGCCTCGCTCAGAGCATGGTACTGCTCAATTACCCAGAGGAGCTTTAATTCAGAGGAATTATTATAAAGCTCGTAGAAGACTAAAAGGTAGTAGTTTTGTTAATAAATGTGTGAATGCGTATTCTTCACGCCAAGGTTTCTAACGCAAGACCTTGCTGTGTTAGGTACCTTCTAGAGTGGCCCACCACTCTCTTCAGAAAGGCTGAAGATGGCTTTCAGAGTCGCAAAACCAGTTTTAAATTTAGGGCTTGAAGAAAAACAAACCTTTGCCTATCTGCTCTTAATGAAGCGGCATTATTGGCAGATGCTGAAGAAATATTTTTACCATAGAAAATTGGATTTTGTGCATAAAACTTGTTAATGTTAATAAAGACAGGTCATTACTGGTTTCAAGTCATATATGCAGACTCGGAGAGATGTAGTGTGCTAGTGGCGCTTCTGTTGGTGATACCCCTGTGTAAAAAAAAAATAATTGTGAAGAGTAAATCAGCTTCGGTTTAGCATATCTACAATTGACTTGCTCTCATCATTTATGCCTCTTCTGATGGGTGATACAGTTGCTTGTGTCTTAAGCATCATAATTTATGGTCTTGGGGAAAGGTATGTTTAGATTTAAGCTGTGCAATAGTGTAACTAATGAGAAATATAGGAAATTTATGGCACTTGATGATTGATTGGGTAAGTATGTAGACATTTATTGAAATCTGAGGACTCCCAGCTGTCTTTCAATTTAAAAAAAAAAAAAAAATCTTTTTGGGCAAGCAAAACTATCACTTCGTAGTACGTTGGAAGCGCTCTTCACGTTTATGAAAAGCACGGTTGGAACGGAAAGGTGGGAAGCTGGTAGGGAGTTTTTGGTAATTTGCCAGCGCTTTGGGAACTAGTATGTGTTCCTCAGTGCCCTGCGGGAACGGCTGAATTTGCATCTGCAGCAGTATCGCTTAGCTCCGTATTGTACAATCCCAGCATGACTTCGGTTGTCTTCCCCTAGGATTGTACCTTTTGGCCCCAATTCAGTACAGAAGCTTGGCTGTAGTCAGCGGTTTCTGCTTATCTTCCCCCTCCCTGTTTAGCAGAGAGGAACTCAGACCTAACTGTTGTGTGACAGATTATCCAGACAAATATTTTACATTCATCTCGCCGTTAATAACGCAGTTGAACCCGTCGTTTCTAAAGAGATCGCGCGGCTTTCTTCTGGGCTGTCATTCTGTAAATGTACCATTCTTGCTGGAGCTTAGCCTTATGAAAATGTCTAAATTTTCCCATTAAGTGCTTAAAAAGTAATAAAACTAAAGCCATTAGCCTTCACTCATCAGATCTGTATCAAGAGAAATATTCTTCAGTGCAATAAATCTGATCAAGTGTTCGACATTTATATCATTTGAATTCATTCTCTGGAAATGGACCTTTGAAGGTAAATTGCATTAAGTAGGGCAGTTTAAATTTTTAATACAATCTTATTGTAACTGTTAGCAAATGATTAAAGTGCAAAGAGGGGGCTTGTAGGTGTTGTGAGATTTATGTTAAATGCTGTATGATGCTTCTGCTCTGGTAGGTAACTGCTTTTATGACAGCTGAATGTGCATAAAACCCTCAAAAAAAAAAACAACAAAGAAAGAATTTAGCTTTTAGTAACAGAGCAGATGACTTTATATCTGCTGTTGGATGTGTGGAGATAATTTTTTGGAACGGGGTTTCTTTTCCCTGTGAGTGAAGCTGCAGTCTGGGTAACAATGATCTTAATTTACTGTAATGGGAATTAGTGTGTCTGAGAGGTGGATTTGGGTGGCTCAGTGGGCAACGTGCTCATCAACCGAGGTGTTTTCTTTAATGTTTCGATTCTTTATTTGTTTTGAGGAAGGTTTTTCTTGAAAGTACTAGCCCACGGGTATATTTCTGGATTTTGGTGAACAACATAACTGCGCTGATGTGTTTGCGTCGTCTTTTGGATGTCGCTAAACTATTGCTGTTGGTGTTCTTACCTTGTAACTCAGGTTTCTACGGGAGATTGGCACCTTTGGCTGCAGCTGCGTCGGTGGTGGAATAGCAAAGTCTGATTGTCTTAAAAGTACCTCACGCTCTTTTATTTTGAACAGTTCTGCTAGGGAGGGGTGACAAGTCTGTGGTGTGTGTATCATGCTCAAAAGCTATCAAGCTGATTTTTGTCCACAGATACAGCACACCTTGAAACCAGAGCTGCTGATGCTTGAGGCAGACAGTCAAGAGACTGGAAAGATTCTCTGTCACACATGGATACCCAATTTCCTTTTCCTTTGGTTTTGTTTTTTTTCTGAGGGGAATATTCACATCTGGGTGAATACTAGCTATATTTCAAGTGATGGAAGTAGTATTAGTTCAAATTATTGTAGAATCGTAGAATGATTTGGGTGGGAAGGGACCTTAAAGATCATCTCATTCCAACCGCCCTGCCATGGGCAGGGACACCTCCCGCTAGACCAGGCTGCTCAAAGCCCCGTCCAACCTGGTCTTGAACGCATCCATTGATGAAGCATCCACACCTTCCCTGGGCAACCTGTGCCGGTGTCTCACCACCCTCAGAGGAAGAATTTCTTCCTAATTTCTGATCTAAATCTCCTCTCTTCCAATTTGAAGCCATTGCCTCTCATCCTATCACTACAACTCCATTGTAAAAAGTCCCTCTCCAGCTTTCTTGTAGGCTCCTTTACATACTGAAAGGCCACACAAAGGTCTCCCTGGAGCCTTCTCTTCTCCAGGCTGAACAACCCCAACTCTCTCAGCCTGTCCTCGTAGACAATGTGTTCCAGCGCCCATTACATAGTGAATGTAATGGTTTTGACATATCCCAGGAGTCAAGCTAAAATGAACAGAGCTATCTGGAGTTTTGCAGGTCTCTCAGACTTCTAATGTGCCTAGATACTGCAAATCAAAGTCTGGATGACTCCTCTATGAGTAAATTGTCTGCTGTGTAGTATTTGGCCTGCCATATGACTGTGCCTACCGGCTATGCCGGGAGGGCAGGGGAAGATTGGAAGAGATCACCCTTAATTCTGATCCACCACTGCAGAACTGAAGCGTGCCCATCAGTTGTATGGTTGTATTAATCAAGCTGCGGTTTGGAGCAGTATCATCATGTTTGCATCACACACTAACAGGGAAAGTGCTGTAGAATTGGAAAATGGGATTCAAATAAAAGTTTAGGGGTCAAAATGCTAAGTTTGATTAAACATATGCATTACAAATTCTCTGCCTGTGTGAAGTTTGATGCTAAAAAGGCCAAAAGAGGAAACAAAAGAGAACCAACTTCTTAGCGTTGGAGCCACCTCTATGGATTAGTTCAGATAGATACTGGCTGAAAATGGATTTTCTTTAAAATGTCATGGAATACCAATGTGAAGTCTTGAGCATTCATTAAGTAGCTAATAGATGTAACAGAGCACAAATGAGGCTGGATATTTAATTTGTAAATACAAATAAGTAGTTTTCCATAGTTTAACCATCAGCAGAGCATCCGAAAGGTGGCTGGTGCAGCTTATGCTTGGAGTGCCCTTAAACCACATTCTTTCTAGTTTTTATCCTCTCTCCCAGCCACGTCACACTTGTCTTGCAACTTCAGAGATCAGCATCTATCAGCTTTCTGCCAGTTCAGGCTGGAAAGGGGTTTTTTTGTGCGTCAAAAGTACAGAGACCATCTTGAGACAGAGCAAAACCATAGACGGGTCCAATGACCATGGTTGCAGTGGTCATTGGCTCGACGCCGTGCTTTTCATTAATTCTCTGCAGAGGGGACCCCTGGGTGTCCAAGCTTGTTTTGCTTACAAACAAGCTTGGTTTTAGGGCTGCTGAATATATGATGTATGATTTCTATTCACAAGTTACATTTTTCACTCTGCCAGGTTGGGCACGCGACCCTTGTTGCAGGACCAGTTTGTTTGTGCCATGTCTTCGTGTAGTTGTGCGATCTCAAGGTGTGGTTGCACCTCTGGGTTCAGAGACTTTGGGTTCTTAGGAAAAAATTTTAACTCATGGTGTCAGTTTAAAAAAAAAAAAAAATCATTGATTATTCTAATGAAAGGTCTGGGTTGTGTTTTTTTGTAATAATGTCAGCCCTTTCTTCATGGGGGAATTAAAAGAACTGTCTGAACAAGGCCTAAGTTAAGTTGAATATGTTTTATTTCTTTCTCTAACGATGGATACATCTTGAGTTTCACTAAGAATAACCAGAAGCTTTCTGTGATTTTATGTCCTTATCCGCACACTGTTACTGAGCTTTTTGGATGTGCCTAGATCTTGAGGAAGTAGAAGTGTTGTCTGTGAAGACAGTAATTTGGTAGCGTGCCCCACAAAATAGGCTTTCCATGAAGCTGCTTCAAAATATAAATATGAAATCGTTTGCCAGCTGGTAAAATTTTTAAGTGTAATATCATTGTAGTTGTCTTATTTAATTCTGTATTTTGACACAGTTATTATGATTATTAAATAATTCTGTGTTTTGATGTGGAATTAAATAACATACAAAGATACTATGCTTGAGAATATTGTTCTTAAAGGTTAGTTAAAAACCCAGTTATTTTATTTGTGTTTTATAAAACACATCAGTTCAACATCATTGTGTTTGAATGTGCTGGTTTCTGTTTGTTTTGTGGGTTTTTTTTTCCTTATTTCAACATTTTTTAAACCTTTGTATTTATAATCATACCTCTGTGTGGGAAGTGACAAGATTTACGACTTGATTCCGTTGTAATGGAAAGATCAGTAGAACTTCATGATTTACTGGTTAGGTAAATCCACGTGCAAAAGTCTTTATCTGTGTGTCTGATGCAGTGCTTGCCTTCCGTCCTCGAGCCCTGTGCTTCTACTTGTGACACAGTTCGAGCAGTGGAAAAATCATAGAGATATTGTAATTATTTTTTTTTAATTTCTGTAGATGGTAGATGCTTTCCAGATTGTCTAGCAGATTTATTGACATATTCACTTACCTAATCTTGGAAGACAGTGGTTTATACCTAAGTTGGGAATAAGTGTTAATCATAGTTACCTGTGGAGGTAAAAATAGATTGGCACTGACTAGAGATACTTCATGCTGAGTCTTATTTATAACTGTATTTTTATATACCTGGGCAAACGAGAGCAGTTGGTATTTCTGAGAGCTAGAGCTGAAATACGAATTTCAATGAAAGCACCTCAGAAAACCAAAGGTGCCGATAAGGTGCGGTTGAAAATTAAGGAGAATTATCTTAAATTCTTCTAGAAACATTAGCACTAAACTAGCCCGTTGTAGCTCAACTTGATTAGTAACCATGGTGACTGTGAAGCAGTATTTTTCAGTATAAAATTTGTGTGTTTGCACATACATTTCCTATCAACTTGTGTTATGAAAGAGGTTTATAGTTCTTGGAAACTCCCTGTATCTGAGGAGTTAGAAAATTGTTTTAGTAGGGTGAAAGAATTGTGCATTTTAGTAACAAGACACAGCCTCAAGCTCTTTTGAGGAACCTGTGTAGTATGTGTAGCAAGTGTTCTTTGCATTGTAGGTTATGTTCAGCGTATGGATTTCTTCTGTTGGTTACCGACGGCCAGAGTGAGCTTGAGCTTACGTTGAGGAGTCTGCCCTTGCTGCTGCACAGAGTGTTAGCCCATCATTCCCAGAAGAGTAGACATGGGTGGCTCAAACAACTGTGTATATCTTGAAGTTTTCACCATCTCGTGTTAGAGAAGGTGAAGAAGACCAATACAGATAAAGCCAGTGGTATTACTTACTCTGCTTTGTTTGTGTTGCACAGAAATTGTATTTCTAGTTTCATTTCTAGTCTGTCTTGGCAATTTTTTTCATTCCAAAATTAACCTGAGTAGCCTTGACTTTGTTCCATCCTGAAGGTAACTGTTTATTACAGTCGGCATTTAAATCTCTGAAGTAATGGGAGCAATCACACAATAGCTCCGTTTCCAGCAAATTAACAGCCCTACAAGGTAATGGAGACATAAATGAAGATAAATTTGTTTTACTGTAATGAGATAAAGGGAATACAGGTAAGAATTGGATCCTATATTAAAACTTGTCTGTCTGTTTCAGGAGCAACTTTGAAGCTCTCGGTGGATTAATCTAAAATAAGCTCTTGTCTCCATTATAGCTTTACATTAAAGTAGATCCCACAAGGAAGACAGCGTGCTAATTGGAGAAGATCAGCATATAGTACTCATTCACAGCTAGTCAGGGCTTTTGCTTCTTAGTAGAAACTTACTTACGACAACAGACATACGTCGACACTTCTGAAAGATTAATTTATTTGCGTAGTTTTACCTGCCTAGCGCAGGAGCGATGCTTTCTCTGCCGCTTAGAAAAACGAAGCGGGCTTATTTAGCATTGTCAAGTTAACACACATTTTTAAAGGATTTGGAAAGCAATATCCAGTGTTACTGTAATTGCAGAAGTGTTGAAGAAATGTCTGTATTTAACAACGAGAGAAGTGAGGGAAACCAAGAGTTACTCCATCTCCAGAAATAAAGGTCTGGAAGCTCAGAGGCTTTGACATTTCTTCCATGTCCTGAGAATACAGATACAGGCTGTGGGGAGAAATAGTGTCGTCGTTGGCAGTAGAAGACGTTTGGAAAGGGAAAGCGGGAACATTTGCTGCCTGGCTTTCCGTGGTTGTGATGCTGTGATGGAGCCGCCTTTGTTCTTAGCCATCCATTTTAATAGCACATTACCTTCTGAGCTGCCAGCTGAAGTGGCTTTGGCACTGGCGTTTCTGAAGTCCTTGTTGTGATTTTTTTTTTTTTTTTTTTGACTCTTGAACCTGCAAAAGCAGGTAGCTTCACTTAGCAGAAATAGAGTAATAGCCCTTGACATGTATACAGTGGTTTAAACATCTGCCTGCTTACTCTGTTGTCAGGGAGGAAGAGGCACGTCTTGTGAATACCCCACTTCCTTGGTAACCAGAGCACTGGCTTCAGATGCTTTTCTGTCGAGATTGTGCTTGGGTGCTTGAGGAATAACACAAGAGTGCAAGACAGCTGATTAATATAACCCAGTACTTCAAAGTCAAGTGTGTTTTAGTCAAGTAGTAAAAATGCAGGTATTATGTAAGTATGTAATCAGATTCTTCTAAGTAGTGAAGATTTGTTAACCATTCACTTTACTGGAAAGCTTCCTAATGTTTTTTGGTGCCTTGCACTACACCTAGTATTACTGTTTTGTTAGGGTAGTTTGACTCTTTATTTTGCTGTGCAAAATTAAATTAAATCAAATACCTGTGCACTTACTCATGCCCTTGTTACTCACACTGTGAAGCAGAAGTTATCCTGGCAAGTAGCACCATAGTCTGATAAAGCATTCAAAATGGATTTGTGTTCAGTGCAGAGTAACAACTCATCCCTACGGGTGCGGTTTTACAGCCCACTGTTTCTACAGGGGAAAAGTAGCTTACAAAATATCTGGCCATATGTTGTGCTTTCCTTCTGCTCCTACCAGCTGATTGTTGGACCACAGCTTAAACTAGATCACTGAAAAGACCTGGGTTAAAATGTTAAGCTGATTTTCCTGATAGAATTGGCATCTCATGCATTAAGAAGTGTTATCAGCCAGTCAAGGGGGGTTCTTCTCCCCCTCTCTGGAGTACTGCGTCCAGTTCTGGGCTCCTCAGTTTAAGGGAGAGAGGGTACTACTGGAGAGAGTCCAGCAGAGGCTATAAAGATGCTGAGGGGACTGGAGCATCTCTGTGCCAAGGAAAGGCTGAGAGCCCTGGGGCTGTTTAGCCTGGAGAAGAGAAGACTCAGAGGGGATCTGATCAATGCTGATCAATAGCTAAAGGGCAGAGGCCAAGAGAATGGGGCCAGATTCTTTTCAGTGGTGTCCAGTGACAGGACAAGGGAAAACCGGCACAAACTGCAGTATCTGAACAGTTCTACCTAAACAGAAGAAGAAACTTCTTTCCTGTGAGGGTGCCAGAGCCTGGCTCAGGCTGCCCAGAGAGGTTGTGGAGTCTCCTCTGGAGAGATTCCAAACCCACCTGGACAATATGATCCTCGGCAACCAGCTCTGGGTGACCCTGCTTTAGCAGGGGGATTTGGATGAGATGGTCTCCAGAGGTCCCTTCTAACACCCACCAGTCTGGGATTTTGTGCGGTTCCATACTCCGTGGTGTACCGGTTTTGTTCATTTGCTTGCCTCGGTTTTATACATGAGAGGCTTGCACACAAGAATACCATGTTAAATTGACTGCTGATAATGTTACGTGGAACATTTTAATCATTGTTGGAAAGGACTGTAATGTGGAAAGAGTACTGAGAGGATTTTATGTATACTGACCTTAAAGGAGAGGTCTCTTGGCAGAGATGTTCTCCTCAGCAGGACAGGGAGGTGTGTTTGTCTTGGTACTGTTATTACACCATTGTAATCACACCTGAATCTTCTCTTGCCCTCGAGCAGAGTCAGTCTACAAATCCATCAAGAAATTTTCCTTAACACATTTGTGGTTTGGGTTTTTTTGTAAGCCTGTAGTTGCTGAAAATGTTGAATTTCTACTGGCAACACATCTAGGACACCTGCAAATATATAGTGACTTTTTTGCCCCTCCAGAAAGTAGCTTGAGAAATTGCTACATCCAAGCCCAAATACTATAGGAGACTATCCCTTGTTTGTGGTGTGTGGTATGCCAAGGTGTCCTTTTTAAAGGGAGAAGTATAGAAGTTGTGTGGACCAAAAAATGGATTGAATTTGAAATAACAGGCGCAATGACCTTAATAGTGGATACTTACATTAATGTTTCCCATTCAAAAGCATTTGTGGCTAGTACTTGCTCTCGCGGTTATTACTGCTTCGCCTGTAATATGTAATTGTGGAATAAATTTATTTTTATTGAACGCTTACTTACAGTTAACATGGAATGTTAAGCCAAAATGCAGTGGCCATAAAAATGTAAGCAGCTATTTATCTTAACTTCCCCCAGTGTGTTTTCCTTAGGCAGGGCCTTTCACATGGAACAAGTAGACAGTCAGCAGCAGGGCTTACGGGCAGAAGCAAATTGTTTTTGTTCATCTGATGAGCTGTGATTTTTGTTGGTGTATGTCTCCATTTAGGGTTCAGGGCAAACCCCACAGAGCAGAATTGGTGTGGGCCCCCTCTCTCCCTCCCCCTTCCCTCCCAAGGGAGGATACAAAGGGAAAAGAGGAAGGAAGCGCCTCACACCAAATTGGAAGTTAAGACTATGAACAAAATTTAATAGGTAACAGATAAACAGGGAGAAAGAAAGATTAAGGGAAAGGAAATATACAAAAATGTACAAAACCAGTCCTGGGATGGCAACGGATTGTGTAGAGCACGTGGAGCCAGGCCTAGCTGAGCTAGATTGCGGTCCCACAGCAGCACAGGCCGAGGGAGAGAGAAAGGAAGGGCCGACCCCCCAACTCCTGTCCTTTTCTAGAGTGTGGCAGGGAAGGGGAGGGAATACCAGGTGTTCGGGTGCCCCCCCCCCCAATTTGTTAACTCTTAAACCACAACAGTGTATCAGCTGTGCCAGTTACACTTCTGCTTTCCCTCTTCTTCTCCCTGCCAGGTTCTGTTGAGATTACTGAGATATTTTAGGAGCCAAGACTTGCTCAGTGTCTTTGTTCTATGGGAATTACAACAGAGTAAGGTGATCGCTGCTGATACTGTAAAATACTTTTTCCAAGCGAGGATTAGTCCATGGGCATGTTAGTTTATCAGCAAGAACGAGGCAGCGACAAGGAAATTTTGAAGTGTTGGGCGTGGAAAGAGCATGTTCTTTTCTGGACACTGTTCAGACCAACTTGCTCTAGTCACTGTGCGCGCAGGCACCGAGCACTGGGACGTGCCCAAATAATTGCAGCGACGGTGTGATGGATCTGCTGACAAAGCCAGATAGCCAGCTGTGGAGGCAGGGAGCAAGTGAGGAGCACATCAGCTCCAGAAGAGATGCTGACAGCGTGGGGCTGAGCTGGGTGATGGCGCTCCCGGTTGTCCTCACGTGGTGTCTGAAAATGGAGGGTGACAAATTTTGTGATGTTTCTGAAGCTGTTTCCCTTCCTTGCAATTTTAAGCATTAAGCAAGTCATTTGACCTTGTGCTTGTGTGTCAAGGGTTAGGGCTGGACCGGCCACTGGATGAATGATGGGCACTCTCTGTTAACCCCTCTGCCTTCCCAAGGGGGAAGAGAAAGGGAATAAGGGGGAGAGACTTATCCCCTAGAAAACAAAACTAGAAAAGCTTTAATGAAAATAATAACAATAATATGAAATATCTACAAGTCTATACAAAATGAATATCAAACTCAACCCTTCGATGGCAATTCTGTCACGGTCACCTGCTGTGGAGCAGGCACTGGGGAAGTCCCAGACTGCACTGAGCAGCAGATGGGAACTGGATTCAGGAGCTGGATTCAAAAACTGTATTCAGGAACATACAGATCGGGATCAAAGGCAGAACAGACAGAGTCCTCCTCAAACACCGGCCATTGAAGAAGAGACTTGACCCTTGTGATCCCTCATATATATCAGTGTATACTGAGGGATGGTCAGTTTAGGGTCCCCTGTCCTGACAGCGTCTCCCCACAGGTGAACCCCAACGTGGTGCACAAGGTTTAGCAGTGACCTTGGTCTGCACAGGAGCAGGTATAAGCAAGAGCCTTTCCGCACACCCCAACCCTTGGCAGCAGCTCTAAACACGGAGCGTTATCCCTGCTGGAAGCAGAGACTGTCTGTGAAAATCTGCCCTTAACTTCAGACAGTGCCTTTAGTTAGGAGAGACGGAGCTGAGGAGGGAAATCACTGAACAGAATCAGTTCTCTTTTAATTCAAATCGGGACAGCTTGTGTAAAATTAACCGTTTTTGTGATTTGTATCATTAAAACAGAGAGTCTGATTTCTTAAGTAAGCCTCATGATGAAACATTAATTTCCTCATACTTAAAAATATCCCTGTGGCCTTTGACTTCGCAGTGAGAGCGTGCGCGTCTCAGAGACGTGGTGCAGCGCCAGCGTCGCTTAACCGGACTTGTAAATCGTCATCCTACAAGCATCTCGTGTAGCAGCAGTTGCAGTGAGGTTAATATTCTGTGCTTTTTGTAGGCAGAGATCTCTCGATGGCCTGTAAAAGCATCAAGTCAGCAACGGCAGTGTATGTTACTCCAGTCCTTAAGGTTGCAGAATTAAAATTTACTGTAGAATTTCAAAAAGCTGACAGTCGTTTGCAGAGATCGGGCTCGTCATGTTAGCAAGAGTGTTTGTTTCCATTCCAAATGAATTCTTCAGCTTTTATAGATCACTAATGGTTGATATGAATGGAACAGAGACTTTCTACAAAGACACAGTGTTGTTTGTCATTCAAAGTGATCTGTGAGCACAGGAGGGGATTTTTTTATTATTTTTTTTTTAAGATGAAAGGTAATCTTTGTGTAAACTTTCAGGGATTTGTGGGTGGGTGTCCCCCTCCAGCAGTTAAAATAGGTATTCATGAGTGTTTGTCCCTTCTGTTGTTTTTCAGTCAGCCATGAGCATTCCAACGTCATCTGAAAGCTATTTTCTGTCTGTCACTAAGTTGCAGAAAATTGACTGCACGATTCTTGCGTTCCCGTCTTTGCACAAAGTGACAGATTTTAACCAAACCTGGCATATACTCATTGCACACGTTGGAGAGAAATGGTGCTGTACATGGTTTTATGACAAACCAATTCTGATTTAAATTAGTAGTAATTCAAGAAGACTGTTGGAGTCTCCTAAATACTCAGTACTCTTGTACCCATGATAACCGAGAAGAGAAATATCACCCGATGTTGCAGGTATTGTCTTCCTGGAGTGATTATTTCAAGTGTTGCTTGGTAAAAAACAACATAAAAGGCACAGCAGTAGCTCTGTTCGCTGCTTTTTGGGAAAGAGTGTGGCGATCAGATTGTTGATACCTCTGGATATTTTCCAGGACCCGTCTTAAAACCGAGGAGAGATCGGGTCTTAGGCTAGATTATGCGTTTCCCCCAAGGCATCCGTTGTGCGATGCAAAGGTACCTTTGTGTAGTTTTAAGAAGTAGAGAGCTAGATGAAGACAGTCTTACCTTGTGTCGTGAACTTCTTGTAAGGATTATTCTCCCCTTCCCCCTCTCCCCCCCAGGTCTCAGCCTTTCTTGTCCTTATACTTGAATGAAGCTGTGCTAATGAGATTTTAGAGACCCGACTGCCCCCGCCAAGGCAGCCTCAACACTGCACGAGAAGTTGACATGTGAACAGCCCTTTGAACCATGGAAAGACAACTCTGTCAGAGCAGTTACTCTGGCAACAGTATTTCTAATGGTGATTAGCTCCGAAACGCAGCACAAAGAGGAGTCGGTTCATTATGGAGGCGCCGCTCTGGGTTTCAGGGAGAGGAGATGACCTGCTATTCCTCCTGCCAGTGAATTTAGTCCTCTGATAGTCAGACCCAAACCGTCGAGAGCAGAACAGGAGAGTTTCATTTGGTGAAAATCAGCGCACGGGCAACTTTTTTCCGCGTGCAAAGGGAAACGGTGGTGGTTTGCATGCGGAGCTGCTGAGCTGGAGTGCGCCAAACTCGCTGCAGAGCTCGGAGCTGGCTGGACCACCGAGCTTTAGAGGAACAGTCCTTCCAATACACGATCCAGCGAGAAGTTAGCGGGGGCTGCTTACGAATGAGTGGTTTGACTAACAAAAAGTAGCATTTGAGATGAAAGTGGCAGGGGGTGGGAAGGTTAATTTTGTTTTGGTGAGCGAGGTCAGGCATGGAAGAAGAGGCATTCAAGTCAAGGGCTTTTCTATCCAAACTCGGACATTTTATTCATCTGGCAGACTGCAAATTTCACATGCTTTTAATTAACGAGGCCTTAAAGCAAAATACAGCTTCCAGTCATTCTGGAAATTAAGTTGAAATGTGTAAGAAAAAAGCATTGGTTTTCCCCAAAGACCAAATATTTGTGAAGCGTCAGTTCTCCTGCTTTATAACTCTAAATATCCTTGGTATATCCCTGTTTATTTGCAGAAGAGTTCTTGACTTTACAAATAAATTTTGTTGAGCTCTTCAGACTGCAAGAGAGATGCTTTTCAATAAAAAGCTCTCTGAAATTGATAGCTTAATGGAGTATATAAAAGTAGAGAGAATGCAATTGATGATTAAAAATAGTTGAAATGCCTGTCACTATCTTGATTATTTTTGATATCTGCCACGTAGATTAAGTCAATATCCATCTGTTTTAGAAACATATCTTAACAAGTATATTTACATTACATTCTGAAGGACTGAATCATCTTGGGGATGAGGTGGAACCTGAAAGCTCGAGGGCAAAAATATTTCTGCTTTCTTGGATTCTCCATTCACTTTATAAAACAACGTTTGTTTCGATTGCACAGCTTCCTCTGGACTGACATTTCAATTACAGGCACTTCAATATTAATCTGAAGATTCTGACTCGGAGTAGCCCTAAATCGGTTAATGAAGTGCACTGCTTGGCTTTCATTAACAGCAAAAAGATGGTTACATACTGACCATCGCTTCCATCAGACATTCCTGAAGGGCAATATTTATTGCCGTATGTTTTTGAGTAGCAGCTCCACCCTAGCTCTGGTACAGCCTTTTGGGGGTTAAAAAAGAAAATCATACTTTTGAATATAGTTCGGTATCCTCTGAGAAAGCGAGTCATAAATTCAGGGCAAACTTGTATATGGTTGAATTTGTGGAAACAAAATGTGTTGGTTTGAGGATTTTTTCCGACCACCAACACCGAGCAGCTAATGAGTGATCCCTTTGAGTACTAACAAAGATGTCACAACAGAAATGGGTTTGGGGCTGAACAAGCACTATAGCGTGGCTCTTCTGTGGATCTGGTGTTAGTTCTTCTAATGATGATGTCTTTCTCTCTTGCTGCACAACCATTTAACTGTGTTTTTTTTCCCTCCCCTAACTACTGTGTCTGAAGATATCAGCAGCAGGAGTTAGCAGATCTGTGGGGTTTTCGGTGCCAGACATTTTAAGTTTTGTGTATTTCAGGGCTTTCTTCTCTGGAATAGAAGATGTAGAAAATGGGAATTTGCAGCAGCACTGCTGAGGAGATACGTGCTGAACCCCTTTTATTGACTTCTGATGGGCAAGATTTAGGTTTCATCTCTTCTCTCAAGGTAGCTTTAGAAAGAGCACAGTAGGTCTTTTGACAGTCCAGCGATTGCCCCACAGATGATCAGTCGTGTCTTTCATATGTCGCAAACTTTGAAGGGTCAGGGTACTCCTTTAGGTACTTCTGAAGCTCGTATCACCATCGTATCCAAGGGCAAGTAGCCCCGAGCACTTGAATATTGAATGCAATCTAATTATGGAGTGACGGCTACAGGACTGCAATGAAAGAAGCAAAAACTGTTTGGTGTCTCAAAGGAGAGCGGGCTGCCTAATGAAGAGAGGGGAGAGGCAGGAGGAATCGTGCTCTGGCAGGGGATGTTAGGCTTGTTGCCGAAATGGAGGGGGAATTGGGAAGGTTTGGCAGCTCAGAAGGGGATTTCCATTAGGGGGCACATCGTTTTTCTGACGGAGGAAAGAGCTAAGAAATTTGAGGCTAAGACTGGTCTGTTCTAGAGTTTGTAGCGCAATTTGAAGTAGTTAACATTAGCTCTTCCCGCTGCAGTTTCACAGGGCACGGGATAAATTGCCCTTTGTGCCGCTCTGTGTAAGGTTTGGTTTCCAGCTGCTTTGTGGATTACTCGTCACATTTCTAGAGTAACAATTTGTGAGGTTTTTTTTACTTTTTAAAACTTACAGGTTTTTAGTCTCTGCTTTTGTTGTACTTGGCTAGCGTTCGGGTGGTGTGTTTGAACAGGTAAGTTCAGACCGTCTTGGGTTTTCTCGCCTTGTGCCTTCCTAAAGCTTAATTTGACAAGGCTGCGTTATGTACATTAATGTGGTGTTACAGACACACTTAGATCCATATTGAAGGGAAGAGGTAAATATTTTCCTTAACTAATTATGTCTCCCATGTGAGAGCAGAAGCTTTTACTGAGAAGGTAGTTTTCATTCATGTGTGATTTTAATTCAGTTTTGGTCTTAATTTAAGTCTTTACCGCGTATTATGAAGACAAATCCACGTGCATATGTTACAATCTGACCTTCGGTTTGCTCTCTGAGTTCACTGATATGTTTTAAAATATTTTAATATATGGCTTTCCAGGCTCCCGATCGATAAACCAGTGGGTCTGAAATGACAGAGTGCTGCGATATTCCTCTGTAATTTAAACATGATTAGCTGATGAAGGTTATGATCAATATGCCAGGCGAAGATAAATTAATTGATATCATCCTTTCAGGATGATAAGAGGCCTATTGAAGGTGGGATGTAACTAATGAAGCTGCTTCTTCTATATGTGAGCCATTTTTTATACAGTGTATTCGCTCTAAGTCATGGTTATGCCATCATTCATTTACATGAAAAACCTAAGCCACGGACCAGTTCGTTATTAAAATTGCATTCGAGAAGCAATCGTGTGCTTATGCTGCTAAACAGTCTCTCTGCCTCTGTAAAAACATATGGAGGAGAAACAATCTGGGAATTGCCATTAATATCTTTTTTAATTTTCTGAACAAGACAGATTG
The DNA here is from genome assembly GCA_013396935.1 of Baryphthengus martii. Classification (NCBI taxonomy): domain Eukaryota; kingdom Metazoa; phylum Chordata; class Aves; order Coraciiformes; family Momotidae; genus Baryphthengus; species Baryphthengus martii. The sequence goes on from VWZK01002087.1 coordinate 21,988, forward strand.
AACACAGTTAGTTTAATTCCAAGAAGTTTGTGTGACTTTTTAAGCGGATGCTGGTAACTGTTGCTGTTCTGCCCCACTGACTGGTTTTGGGAAAAACTCTGTAGGTGACTACAGGCTCCTTTGCGCCAGTTTCATCAAAGTGCTTCACGTCATGAAGATTGCTGCCTGCAAGGAAGCTAAATTTAGTTGCTACTGGTTTTCATTATCCACAACACTGATCTCTGTTTCTGAAGACTGAAATTTTGATTACTTTTTAATTTGTGACCCAAAAGGTAGTGGAAACAATTTTGTTTTCAAGAGCTCTTTCCAAAGGCCTTTGCCTGAACAGAAAAAATGAACTGAAATTCCAGTGTATCACAGTACAAACTTCTGAAATAGTTTGACTTTTTTAAATTGAGAAATTATAGGAGAGATGTGGAAGTTCCTGCATTTCAGATCAACTGTTTTCATTTTGTACTATGAGTCTGCTAAGCTGTATTTAGAGATGTTAATGACGCTGATCCCTGTCTCCATTTGATAAGTGCTGCTTTTTTTTTACGTGTTGAAGAAAAGTTCTTCATACATGGCAAAATAAATTTGGCGTTTTTTCATCTGCTAAATAACAAAACCTTAAACTAGAAATGATGATAGGACTGCTTTCCATAATGAATTTGACTGGGATGAGAGGCATGGCACCATTAATGCAGGAGTTCTATGTCAGGGACCCTTTATCAGTTTTATTATTCTGATTATCACTTGTTTCAAACCTTATTCCTTCCTCAGCAGAGGAGAGGACACACCTGCTAGGAAACTAAACCTGCTTGGACTGGGAGTGATAATTTTCCTGGTGGATCAGCATGTAGGACACCTTCTGGGATCGCACCAGTAAATAGCATTAAGATGCTCTTCAGCTGGATTTGTTAGTCAAGTGTTGCTCGTACTTACCTTCTGTCTGCAAGGAGAACTTCTCAAAGAAGACTGGACAATGTGTTCTACCACGAGCTTTGTTAGCATGGTGTTATAAACATAGGACTTGTTACAGCGTTCTTGATATTGCTTTTTGTAGCTTGTACACCTACCTTTTCCCCTTCGGCTTGGATGTCACTGAGTCATTGGTGCTCATGTGGTGGAGTGAGAGTTCTGGGGCAATTCCATATGGATAACAGAGACAGTTTCACTTGGAGCATATTGTGGAAACCCATCATCTGTCATCTTAACTGAATGTATTGCCATCGATTTTTGGAGCAGTCTTTGGCAATGGAAAACCCTGTTGTGTATATTGTGCGTTCCGTGCAATTTTGACAGCCCGCGTTTTCCCAGGCATGCTGTAGCTCACCTGTCCGTGTGCTTTGTTTTTCTTTAGTTGCTCAGAAGATCGTTGCGACAAGGAAGAAGCAGCAGCTCTCAATCGGACCCTGCAAATCTCTGCCAAACTCTCCAAGCCACTCCTCCGTGTGTTCTGCCCAGGTTTCTGCCGTACATATCAGCCAGGTACAGACTGTAACCAAAGCTTACTTGGAAAAGGAGCCGATAGGTTGCTTTTCATCTTATGGATTGAATGCCGGTGCTCTTTTTGCTGCTTGAGAGGAAGTTGGCATTTTTTTGAAAAGTATCAGTGGTCTGTAGTTTGAAGTGATATTTTAATATTTTATTTTTTTTAATCAGCTTGATTTTGGTTCAAGAAACTGCTGTAGTAAAAGAGTTTGACTTTAAAGCCATCTGTCATTTATGCCCAGCGACCTGCTGTTCTGAGTAGACCAATTGTTACGATAGCTGTACTGTGTTTTTAGATTACCTCACTCTCCTTTTGGTTATTGTTCTCATTCAGTTGTGTGCTGAGCCATAATAGCTGGTGTAGCTCAGTGGTTAGTGCGCTAGAATTTTACATTTGTGAGCACTGGGCGCAGCTGTAATTGCCTGTCTCTGTTACGCTCAGTTGAAATGATTCCCCTTTAATGACATAGTGATACACGTTGCTATTGACTTACAGATACTATCTGTAAGAGCAAACCAAAATACTACCTTAATGTACTGCAGGAAAGTTTGCTGGCCTTGATATTTTTTGGAAACACAATTAACACCAACGTTTTCTAACGTGCACAGTTTTTACCCACACATGTTAATACACTCTTCTGCATTTCCCTGGTGATCCTCTTCCTCAATGTCTTTGTTTTCGAGTGTCGAGCGCTAATCTGTGTGCATTCACAGTCAGGGTGTGTTTAAGCTCTGTCATTTGGATCCGAGGCCTTTGCCACCAGGCAGATTGCGCTCCTGCTGCGCTCTCTTGCTCTCGGCAGGTGGATGTGTAGGACCGGCCCATGGATCCTTTCAGTCTGTGGCCAGAGCTGTGGCCTGATTGCCACTACAGCAGCCCAAGGTGTCTGATACCCACCAGCTCTCCTGCTTTCAGTCTAAACTCAGTGATATTTTTTAAATTAAATGTTTTCTAAGGTTACGTTGCAGTCTTGAGCCACCCACATGAGATTTTGTTTCATCTGTGGACCTTTCTCTCACACTGACGGTGTTGGTGAAATATAGTGAAGAACTGCTCTATCTTTGCAAAAATTTGTTGTCTCTTTTTTCTTTTGCTTTAATTTGGCATGTTACCGTCTTCTGAAAGCACTCTTGTTTAGATTTATACCGCAGGATGAAGGCTCTGGTTCTTCTGCGGTCTTAGTGACCAATCTCCTTCTATGCCCCAGTGGCAACTTCCGCCATCATGTTAAGTCTAAAGATGCAGATGCCAATTTGGTCTTAGAGTTCTTTGCTGTGAGATGCTCTGCCTTGAGCTGAGTCCAGATACCAGCCTCAGACTGTGACTCTCTCCTCTGCTGATTACGCCACAAGAAACTGCTGAAGTTCAGGCCCCACTTTCTAAAGCAGGTGCTAAGGTGCATGGCTCTTCTGAAGAAACTTGGCACCCTCTGGCAAAGTACAAATTCCTCATATGGAAGAGGTTTACCCTTTTCTTGTCATGTATGACATTGACTGAGGTTCCTCAGCCACTCTCTGACCAGTTCATTACCACAAGCGCTTGGAAATAACCCTCTGTGTGAAATGCTTTTCTTCCCTTTTCCTCTGGCCAGTTGTGTAAGCTCATTCTTTTGGACCGGGAGGAATTACGTGGCTTTTTAGGGGCTATCTGAGACCCCTCCTATTCGGTGGTGAACAAGGAAGCGTGCTGTCACTGAAATGTGGAGGGCAAGTGACACCATTTCCAATACTGATCATAATCTTGGGTCCAAGCACAATCTGGTTTACTCAGTCTGCTGGTGACTATCTCGTTTTTCAAGACTTTCTAAGGAGGATTGGTGATGCTTTGTACAGTCCAGTCTTAGCCAGCTGCATCTCTGCGTTCTCTGTTGTTTTAAAGCCATTGTGAGCACCCTTCTTGTTAGTGAAGCATGTTTGATGAAGAACATCAAATATCTAGGTTTTCTCTAGTTTCCTATCCGAGTCTGGTTTAGAAGCCAACAGCAAGTACAAAATTCTAGACAAGAGTTTCACCTATGCAGCAGACTTCTTGCCAGTGATGAGAACTGTTTGGGAAAGTCCAGACAAGGTAGCTTTTGTGACCAAGATCCCTACAATCTGTTTCAATAAAAGTGAAATAAGATTCTTCACTCCCTTTAACCAGCTGGCATAATTATCTAACGGAGCAATTGCAACATCAGTCAAAGGTGTCTTGTCTTCTGAGACTGATGTCATACCTAAAAGTATAGGTCATAAATCTGTTTCATGTCTCATCGCCTTTGTACTACACTTAAAGGCAATACGACTTTGTTTAAGGAAAGGAAGCTGAATCCTTATCCTAGACTTAAAAGAACTTTGCAACTGCAATTCCAAGTTTAAGATGATCATGGGGAAGATGTACCATCTCTGATCTTGGCTGGAACACTGGCTGATGTCCTGCCCTTTAGAGCATCTCTTTTGACGTAATGATGTCTCACTGAAGATTTCCTCCAGGAATCAAAAGTGTTACCATTACAGTGCCCTGCCACTTGCATTCTCCACAGGAGTGAAGGCCTTCAGAAGTAGTGGTTACACAGATTGCTTCAGATAAAGTGAGATATTTTCCTTTCTCTGTTTGGATCACTCTGGTGATCTAACTCCTGCAAACTCTCCAGATGACTTTGCAGTCAAGAGTTTAGGCTTTAGAGAAAGGAAAAAAAGAAAACCAAAAGAAAACCTTGCCCAGTCTAGTCCTTAGCACACCTTGGGGGAATTCCTAATGCTTAGGCTCAACAAGGGCTTCTCCACCCAATGGCTTCAGTTTCCAAACAGTGAAAGACCTGTTTGTGAGTTTGGATGCATATCTGTAGTCGTGGTGAACACCTAGGTAACATCCGCTTCCAGAAGGTGCTCTCAGAATGATCATCACAGAAAGGTGGGGGTTGGAAGGGACCTGTGGAAATCGTCTCGTCCAACCCCTTTGCTAAAGAAGCGTCACCTAGAGCAGGGTGCCCAGGATCGTGTCCAGGTGGATTTGGAATCTCTCCAGAGAAGGAAACTCCCCAACCTCTCTGCACAGCCTGGGTCAGGCTCTGGCACCCTCACAAGAAAGAATTTTTTCCTCCTGTTCAGATGGAACCTCCTGAGTTCCAGTTTGTGCCCATTGCCCCTTGTCCTGTCACTGGGCACCACTGAGAAGAGTCTGGCCCCATCCTCTTGACCCCCATCCTTTAGCTATTGATCAACATTGATTAGACTCGCTCTCAGTCTTCTCCAGGCTAAACAGCCCCAGAGCTCTCAGTGTTTCCTTCTTATGAAGATGTTCCAGTCCCTTCAGCACCTTTGTAGCTTCCACTGGACTCTCTCCAGTAGCTCCCTGTCTCTGTTGAACTGCGGCTCCCGGAACTGAGCTGCACTCATGCACTGGTGTATTTCCAGAGGCCTGTTTCATAGAATGAGATGCTTCCTAGTCCAGTAATAGAATCCACTTGTGTTTGCAGTAGGTACTGGTTCTGGTTTTCTTCTCTGCCTTTTTTTTGAAGTGCATGTATGTCAGTTGAGGTGAAGGGTTTACTTAGAAACCTTTGTTACCCAGAGTCAGTAACTCTTGGTGCAAGTACTTCACGTACGTACGATGGCTTTCAGGGCAGCACACAATGCGTACAAAGAATGCTATTCCTAAATCCAAGGATATCGTTTATGGTTTGTGATGGACAGAACTATTGTATCCTCTGTCAGCAAGAAAGATGATGCACTAGTGCTTGTATTGTGCTAGGGAACAATTAATCGTCTGATGCACTGAGAAGTACTCTAGTCAGCAGCTCACCTTCTGGATTTTCTGAACATTTCAAGAGGTAGACAGAGTCGCTTTGAGAGGAAGAAGCGTTGTGCAGCCTACTGAAGGCCACAGGGCAACTCAGGATCAGTCTTTTTACTTCGGCTGTCAACAAGAAACTCAGACCAGGGAAGTACACATCAGTCACTTCTGTATCTAGTGTCCTCCCCATCTCTCTCATGCCTTCATTCCCACCACCCCCTGCCCCTTGTCAGCCTTTCTAGACATGACTTACTCATAGACCGTGCTAATTCTTATTTTGAAATAGGAAGAGTTCCCCTACATCACAAATCCACATAGGCTTCCTTAAACTCACTCCTGTACTGACGGAGTTATTGTCCTTTACACCTGACCTATCAGGAAGGCATTTTTAAGATACTAACTTTGAAAAATAGTGCCAATATCCAACAATTCCAGAGGGCTCTTTTCTCAGCCCAGATCCTGAAAGGCAGAGATGCAAAAAACCACGTTCCACAACCCACGGGGCTGCTCGGGTGGGTGCCACCCGTGGTTCTTGGTTCATTCCACCTGAGCTTGAGATGCAGCAGAAATCTGTGTGAAGCAGCCCCACACTGGATAACCCATTGAGTAGTTACCTGGAGCTGTGCCTATTTTTAAGTTCACGCTGTTGTAAACACAAGTGAAAATTCTGTGGCCTAACGCCTATCGTTGCTGTTTGGGTGAAGGACTTCAGCCCCCACTTCGGGCAAATTGATGGTATAGCAATTCCTGGTGGGAGTCCCTAGCAGCGTGAGCTTACTGGTGAGCTGCAGCTTTGAAGGTAAAAGTGAAAAGATGATTTATCTGGGACTATACTGCCTTGAAATCTGTAGTCTGCATGGATTTGTACACTCACTGTCTTTCCTGGGCTTCCGCTCTTTATGTTCTGCTGTGGGGAGGGATTGAAATGGCACCAGGTTTCCACGCCTGCCTGTGCTGCGTGTATTCTGCCCTTGCAGAGACCTTAGACACCACATTGTCCATGCTCCGAGGTTAAAATACTACTTGAGTAGCAAGTGCTGCCATGTAAAGCACCCCCCCACACACCAAATCATTATATATGTGGACTGCGGAGCAAAGAAATGTTCACTGCTCAGCAGTGACCCTCTCCTAAGAGATTTGCATTGTATCCGAGAAAGGTATGGAGCTTAACGTACGTTTTACTAAATTTCAGCTCAGCTCTGGCTAATGCACAAGCTTGTTCCCTCTTACCTGCTGGAGATCCACAGAGATGCATTATTTATGCTTGAGCTACGCCTCCGTGAAGTTTTACTACAACATGATCGTCTAAATATGTAAATTAAACTGTTAAAAGCAAAGTCCAGTCAGCTTAATCATCCATTATTTTACTATATATGAGACCTGATTATGGATAAGCGTTAAATAGTAGGGTACGATTATCTTATTTGTAGTGGGGGTCATTTAGGATGAAATATTCTGTTGTCATACTTCGGGCACTTAAATAAAGAAGAGACTACGTTGCTTAAATGGCTTTTTCTTCTGCTTCTTCATGGAACAGCAAAGCTAAAAGAGAAGTGAAAAGAGTATTTAATGCCGTTGCAACATACATCCTAATCTTGTTGTGTTAACAGTGTTATTTCTAAGTAATCTCTAACATTTATTTGAAATAATCATTTTATGTATAGGTGTATATATCCCTCTTGGTTCGTGCACACAGTTTCACACACAGTACACAGGTATGAGGAAGTGCATTCTCCAGGACTCGGGTGTCAAACTCGGTACATCCATCAGTGTGCTTTTTCCTCCTTTCCTTACCTTCATGGGGCCGCGGTTATGTTCCTGTGTTAGTTTTTGTTATGCCCCTTGTCACCTTTTCCTTTCTAAGGTCTCTTAAACTTCAGGCTCAGACTCAATCTTCTCTTCGATTTCCCAGTTCATGATGCGGTTGCTGCTGCTGTATTAGTGACGCTTGTTGTCAGCTAGGGGGAAATAACACAATTATTACCAGACATTTTGGTCCTGTTGTGAAGGGCTAGACTTACTGAAACCTCTGGAGTCGTTTATCTGGACCTAGATTTGCAATCTGCTGTCAAATTTGCATTCCAGAGCAGCATGCTCAAAGCTTAGGCAACGACTGGACAGTTTCCTCTTTGATCTGTCTTTGGATGTATGGTTGTGTATCACCCAAATCCCTTGAATAAATTGGGACTCCCACCTCTGGTGCTGTCAGATGAAAGACTGAGATAATGCAACTTTCAAGAGAAAAATTGTACACGCGTGGAGGGGCAAAAAAAACCCCAAACTGTCCCAACTAAAGATTTCTCTGTGGGACTTGTGTGTTTCTACACTTTTCCCTGCTTTCCCCAAGAACAGGAGATACAGACACCAAATGAATTCTCTCCTACGGTCTGTAATCTGTGCTTTTGAGCAAGGAAGGCTTGCTTTATTTCAACTGCTTCCGGACCTCCTTGAAGCTCTGACAATCTCTTGCCTGTTTTGTAAGTAGGACCTGCTGCCTTCATTTTCTCCTCAAGCAGTGGTTACAGGTGCATTGGGTTTTTTTTCTGGAGAGCATCCTGCTATATCTAGAGTGCAGAAAAAAACATCGATTGTGTTTGTATCAGGTTACTTGTCAAGAAGAAGACTTCCAGCTTTGTTCTTCTAGTGCTCTCATTCAGGATATTGGCCTGACATTTGTATCGTGTAAGCTTTAGGAAGCATTTGGCAATACCAGATAATTTCTATAAGACGTAAGATGAATATTTGCACCAGAGCAGGTTAGGGGTTGATCTGCTGGAAGCAGCTCCATGGAGAAGCACCTGGGAGTCCTGGTGGACAGTAAGTTCACCATGAGCCAGCAGTGTGCTCTTGTGGACAAGAAAGTCAATGGTCTCCTGAGGAAGAATGTGGCCAGCAGGTCAAGGGAGGTTCTACTTGCCCTCTACTCTGTCCTAGAGAGGCCACATCTGGAGTATTGTGTGTGGTTCTGGGGTCCCCAGTTCAAGGGAGACAGGGAGCTACTGGAGAGAGTCCAGCAGAGGCTATAAAGATGCTGAAGGTACTGGAGCATCTCTGTGCTGAGGAAAGGCTGAGAGCCCTGGGGCTGTTTAGCCTGGAGAAGAGAAGACTGGGAGCAGGTCTCCTCAATGCTGATCAATATCTACAGGGTTGGGGTCAAGAGAATGGGGCCAGACTCTTTTCAGTGGTGCCCAGTGACAGGACAAGGGGCAATGGGCACAAACTGCAATACCTGAACAGTTCTACCTAAACAGGAGGCAGAACTTCTTTCCTGTGAGGATGTCAGAGCCTGACCCAGGCTGCCCAGAGAGGTTGTGGAGTCTCCGCTGGAAAAATTCCAAACCCTATTCACTGCTTTGTTTACTAAGGAAATCTGAAACACATAAAAGCTTTGAAAGTGTGAGCTTTGACTCGATTCAGTCTTTTTTCTGCCCCAAACTGTGGACATTGTATACAAAGTTTTGTGATTTTTTTAATGAGGGTGCTGACAGAAGTCTCATTAGAGGCATTAATGCTCTCATTGACAGCGTCTGCCTTTGAGGTAACTGTGGTGAATGGACCTGTGTGATCAAGTTATGACAGGTTCATAGCTTCATCAGAGTTATTCTTGTCTAGTGTAGTGACAACATTCTGCTGAATTTGTGTTCGCTGCCATGACCTTGAGTTCTTTACAGCATGGATCGTATGTGGCGGCAAAGCTAGAAGCCCGTAGAGATGCCAAAGGTGCACGCTTCTGTAGATGGAGCGTTGGCCAAGGTGTGCTCTAGAAATAACATATCCCCAGAATGCAAGACTCTCAGGGTTTTCTCCAACGGTGTGCTGAAGTTCCCTGACCACCATCGAGCTGTGTATCTTCCTAGCAGGAAGGGAAGACAAGGTTGTACTGTCTATGTCCAGAAGCTGGGCGCATTTGGGAATGAGCCTGCTGCCTTAATGAGGACGGGAAAATCTGTCACCCGAGAAAGCCGAACGGGGATATATCTGTGTAAATGGTTCTACTGAGGCTAATAGTTTCCCTACCTACAAGCATTTGATTGACCTCTGTCCCTATTGCCACGACTCTGGTTAGAGCAGTGTCTCAGGAATGGCCTTTTTGCTGACATCTCAGCTATGTCCAAGTCTTGAGAGCAGCTTAGTGGAAAGACTTGATTGAAAAGGTAATGTTAAGCTGTGTAATGTCCCCGTGGGTATTAGAGTGCTTATTTGATCGGTTTTGTCAGCCACAAATTTGACCAGTTTGTCTACAGTCAGCAAATCGTTTTATATTAGATACGTGTTGGGTTACATGTGACGGAAGGAAGATTGTTCTTTAGATTCACTGGCTTGATTTTTATGACTTAGAACAAACATTAAGTTCTGTGAATTATAGTTATTGCCCTAAATTCTGTACCTCACTCCAGTGAGCTCGTTACTCAATGCTTGCATACTGATGACGGGAGACTCCTCTCTACAGTCTTGTTATGACTTAACAAACTCTTAATAAACTCCCTGGACTTCTGCGTGGCGCAGGCAAACAACCCGACAGAGACCACTCGCCACCTTTGCTTTCCTTCAGCAGTACACGAGGTTCAGATGTTACCAAGAATAGGGTTTCCAAGAGCTTGTGTGGTTGCATTTTTCATTGCTCCTGTCTGCACAGGCTATGGCTTGGAAGCCATACAGTTCTATACGTTTACTAATTATTGGCACCCTCAGCTGGAGCTGGAGCTTTTTCGGTGTTGGTAGCCGTGCTTTTATTCTGTGGAAACCTTAACCGTTTTCCACTTCTAAGCTTTTTATTGAAAGAGAGAATTTTTTTACTTTTTTTTTTTTTTCCCGGCCAGTGGATTTGACATGGCCTATTTTGAAATCACCTCAGAATTTTATTTACAAAGTTGGAAATCCAGTGGAGTTAGTCTGTGCGAAGAGAAGTGTTGCCCGCAGGACTTCTCTGTACAGGAATGTTTGTCTTTGGGGACTAGAATGCCCAACATTTATGTGTTTCCCTTCAGGAGTTATTCAATCCTAGAAAATAACTGACTTAAAAATTCAGGAGACAGTGCCTCACTGCAAAAAGTATAAAATGATGCTGTAAGTTGACGAAAGACTGAAGAGGTTAAATTTTAGGGGATTCTTTATGTGCTCTCTCTGCAAAATAGATATTTAGAGTATCAATCTGTTAATTTTAGTTGTTAAAAAGAAAAAAGGTGGTGGTGTATAGTCATCAAGTTGATCACTGCATCCTTTTATTTTTCAGCAGTTTGTGATTCAAATCCCAGCCTCAGTGTACAGCATCTGAATCTTTCCTTCTTGCCTTTTCCCTCTCCCTCCAGTAGAAGAGGCTTCTTCGACGAATTTTGAGGCATAATCTGGTTGTAGTCTTTCTTTTTTCCACTATCTTCATCATTTACCATGATCTTTTTCGATCCGCAGGTGACCCTTTCTGCTGCACAGTTTTAATCTGAAATGTGTGGTCTCCAGAGGTCCCTTCCAACCCCTACCATTCTGTGTTCAGTGCCTTTTCCCAATAATGGTTGTTTCCGTAGGTTTCTTTCTCCCTCATTTCGGTTTGATTCCGTCACAGCAGAGTGGACAGCAGGTCCTCACCTCTCTAGCCTCAAAACCGTTCCTTGACACCAGCATCTTTGGTCTGCTTCCCTAATGCTGTTTTACAGATGCTGACTTTCCTGAAGTTCTCCTCCTGCTCCTTCCTCTATCAGCCACGTTTTAAAGCTTCCATATCACCCTCCTCATCTCTGACACATCCAGTGGTTTGAATACCCATTTTCAAAGTCTTTGGCTGTTTAAACTTCAGCAAACTTTTGGCGGTCACTGGGAATGTCCCAGGTATGTGTTTTTTCATGACTCTTTGTCAGGCAAGGGTCTTTCCTGTGTTTCTTTGGAGAAAGAATCTCTGATTTCTACAGACTCAGCGTGTCTTCATGCAGGCCTTTTACTCTCCTGGATGCTTGGTGTGTTGCTTGGTGTCTCGGCAAGATACCACAGAGAAAGGGAAAGTGGATCTGGGGTAAATTCAGGTCACTTCTTCCCAGGTTGTCCTGCTCACCTCTCCAGCGTTACCATTCTCTTGTTAGGACGCTAAAAATGATCATTTCAGCTCTCGCTCTTTCATTTTCTTTGTTTTATATTCTTGAGTTGTCTCCAAATTGTGCTTGCTGCTTCCTCTGGGTAGTTGAAAATGTTAAAAACCTCAAGATCTTCTGTTGCTTTCAGTCCCTTTACCTCTGACTTCCTGACAGCGATGCTTCAACAATTCAATCAGAATGAAGAGAAAATGAGATTTAATGTCATTTATTTCTTTAAAGAGGGGAAGAGGAGAACCTTCTCCATGAAAAAGCTCATTTTCTGTATTGTCAGTCCTATTTTGTCACACAGAGAGGAGCTGAGGACCATGTTATTTCCAGAGAAACAGTGACTTTCAGAAATGGTGTTCATGGTTTTCTATCTATGTTGATTGGCCCTTCAGCCCAAACATCAGCTGCTTGTCTCATGTTTCTTCTTTTTATCCTTTGCTTCTTGAATTAAAACAAAACAGAGCAAAACAAAAACCCACAAAAAACCCACAAGACAACTTGGAAAAGTTGGAAGAATTGAAAGAGGACTTTAAACCATTAGGAGACTTCATCTGGATGATCTAAGAGATAGTCTTCTGCTTGGTTCTCCTTCAGAGAGGATCAAGTAGAAGACAGTCTTCATCTTGACTGCTTGCAACTTGAGAACCTGGTCCATATGCGGACCTCCACGGAGGTGAATTCCTACCTATAGCTCTGGACATGAGACCGAGTGATGTCATGGGAGAATCCTTCCTGGAAATACCCTCTTACCTACTTTCCTCACTTCTTTTAGGAAGCTCGACTGCTTTAAAGATGTTCTTTCACCCTTCTGTGTGCATCACAGACCTTTATTTGCCCCCTCATAAGCGATGTGTGAGTCGTTGTCCAGACCCTTCACTCACTGCTGCTCTTCTGGTGAGCTTTTTGTCAAGAGCGTGCACAATTCTCCACCTTTGCCGTGCCCTAGTCCCCCATCAGCACATAGACCATATCCTCAAAGAATGTGCTCGTATCTGACAGGAACAAAACCTGTCCTTTTGTCTTTCCAGACTACTCCCGCATCCTTTTAAATGATGTTTTATTACTCATTTATGTTATGTGTAATAAAGAAAAGGTAAATGAAAGTAACACAGACATTGTTCTTAGTCACCTGTTGGTCTTTTTCGTTCTGACTGGTTTCCCTCACCTTCCTGCTATTAGTAACTCATTGCCTCAGTTCGTTAATTGTTCGTTGACTGACTGCTTTATTTCTTTCCAAGACTATGATGTAACTTACATATTTGTGGCTACTTTGCGTATATTGGAATGTCTGCCTTTAAAGTTTTGTATCTCAGTACCAATGGCTTCAGCAAATGTGTTGGGAACTCTCTATCACCATAGTAGCTGTTTTACCATGTTGAATTCCTTTTGTTTTCTTGATTAGCTCTCAGTAAACTGATGTCTTCAGACTAGTGTTAAGTCCAGATTGTGCAGTTCTATGGCACTAGGCATTTTTTCCTAGGCTCGAGGGACAATTTGATTTGGCCATTTTGAAGTCAAAAACCAGAATTTCCAGGATTTCCCCAACGTTTTGCTTATTCATACAGTGGTAAAACAAATGAAATTGTTTATATCTACTTAAAGTTATGTTATGTAGAATGAAAATGTGCCTACTGTATCAACAGAACTATCTGAATTCTCAGAAAATAACAGCAGGGAAAATATTGAAGGGTTTGGTTGGAATAGAAATGTGTGGAGCAGTGGCAGGAGGGTGGTCCCGCTGTGTTCCTGCCCCTAGGCTGCTGTTCTTGCCTATGAGAACTCAATGAGATACAGCTGTGGATTGTAATTTCTTGAAAGCAGTGTATCACTGTTTAAAACTAACTTTAATCCTTGCAGACCAGTAATGGAGGAGGGAGTTTAAGTGATTATTCCTCCTCTGTCCCATCAACTCCAAGCACCAGCCAGAAGGAGCTGCGGATTGATGTTCCTCCCACTGCCAACACACCAACTCCTGTCCGTAAACAATCCAAGCGCCGATCCAACCTCTTTACGGTGAGTGAGCCAAGGAAGAGACTGTTGCTGTATTTTACGTACTTCTCTCTGGTGACGGCCTGAACGTCAGACCTGTTGAGTTGAAGGGATTGTTGAGATGGGTCTGTAGGCTCGAAAACAAAAGCATCTTAGAATTACCATGGGGCGGTTCTGTTTGAGGACTGAAACAGAACCTAAATACAGTGAAGTTATATCCTGTCGGGAATTGCAGTGAAACAAGCCAATCAATGGTGGAATTCAGGAGCTGGTGTCAGCTTTGATTCTCAGAGCTGTCTAGATTCCCTGGTTTGGCAGTAACCAAAGAGAGAACTTGGGCCTCTGCTCCCCAGTCCTACCCTTACACTGAACAATGCTGCTGACTTGGGGCTTCTTTGTGTTTGTAGAGAGGTCACGGGGTTTACTGTGGCAATACTGTGCGGTACCACAAAATAACTACTCCACACGACTTCTCTTACTAGACTGTCTCAACTCACTTTTGTTTTCCAGGATAGAGGTTAAAATGACTGTTTTTTCCCCTTCCCAAACCATCTGGGTTTTACTTCATTGAGAAGCAGAAAAAAAAGATATACTAAATAGAAAGCTTCACTGGTCCAATATGATAGGTCTTTGTTATGCGTAACTAGTTTCGGAGAAGATAATGAAACCCTGAATTATGATTTCCTTAGTTTAGTGGCCTTGCTGAAAGCTTTGGGATTGCATTCCTTGTGTAATTGTGAGTTTGCAAGCAGTTCTTTGACACTTGACGTGCTGTGTAGCAAACACAGGATCCCTGTGGGCTGATATACAAGTCCTTTGGTGATTGTAGCTACACGTGAGTTGTATTCAGAAAGCCACGACTTCCTTGTCGTAAAGGGTTTACTTTTTTTTTATTATTATTATTATTATTATTCCAGAGATGATGTCATATTCACTTCCCAAAGCTAGCTCACTCCTTGGTCATATCCAGGGAATGAAAACGGCAACACCATTTCCTCATATCCTAAACAAAATCTGACCTTTTGGCCTTTAGTAAGTAGAAAGTTATTTCATCTTTTTGCAGCGCTGAGTGACAGCCCAGAGTCCCGGGGAACGGATTTCCTCTGTCTGTCCCACTGCTCATCTTTTGATTTAAAGTACGATCTTCAAACTCCTACAAAGGAATGAGCATCCTCCATTTGTGCTCAGATGCAAATGTCTAGGCACAAAACAATAAAAAGCACAAAAAGGAGCGCCGTGTGGAAAAAGCGCCCAGTTTTGACATTGATATTTTCTAGCAGTCGTGCGGATTTCCTCCTGCTGGTGGGAATACTCGCTGCTTTCGGGTGTACTGCAAAGTTACCAACCCCACTAGATGTCAGTGTCAGCCCAGGAACTGCCAGCAGAGAAACACCTCTGGAAATAGAGCTGGGACTCTACAGCAGCCCTCAAAAAGTGTTCGCCGACCGTTTCTGGGCTGAAGGATATATAAATGCTCTAGGGGCTATATCGATGTTGTTGACATTGGGAAAGCTGGGGATGTTTTCAATTAGAGGAAGTGTAAATTTGAGAAAGTGAGCGGAGAAAAATCTATCCAGCTGCAATTGCAGAAGGGGTTTGAAAAGGATATTAAGTCAGCTGCATTTGCTCTGAATGAGTAGGTTAAAGCTCTAGCATAGTGACAACCAAATTTACTAATACGAGAGGTTGTTGATAGTTGTCTCAATGTCTAATAACTGGGAGGAAACTAGGAAGAAAACGAGTCCTTTGGAGAAAAAAAGTAATAAAAATTTGACTTTTCAGAATTAGTTCTGTCTTTCAAGATCTGGGCATATTAAATGATCTGTAATGAGTTGCTCAGTAATCCATGTCCTGAGATATTTCACTCTGGCCCCGCTGTAACCCAGGTTTGATGCCGTATCAGCCACGTTAAAACCTAAAATTGGTTAGTTAAGTAAATAGCTGACAAGTACTTTTTATCTAGTTGTGAACAGAGTGCATAGTCAAAATATTTTGCTGTTTAGCTCTGGGCTTTTTGCTGTGCTTCTTTCCTAAGTCTGTTATTTGTACCTTTACCACTTAGAGAATCAAATATATTTTTGTTTAATTGTAAATTACCCCTTGTTATCTAGCACAAGTAATACGTTTAGTTTCCTACGTGAAGATCTTTTAGTGTTGGAAGAAAATTGGGTTAATGAGAAAGCAAATAATGATTTTTCTTAAATATGAACGTGCTTAAAATTCTCAACTCAAAAGCTGTAAGTGATTTAAGTGCATTAAATGCAATATCTGATCTTTTTTACTTCGAATATTAATATTTTGTTGTTGCGATAGCTGCCTTTCTACTCAGGTGATAAAAGAGTAGCAAAAGGGTAAATGTCCTTTGTTTTATGTGTATTAACAAGGACAACTAAATAATAGTGTATAGCACAGGTTGGAATGTAAGATGTGTGTGAGGTATCCCCTTCAGCCAACAGCTGATTGTGTGTCCGGTTCCGTATGGGGTGAACGAACTCCTGGTGCAGTAAGAATGTTTCCCTTATTCAGCATTCCCTATCTTACATCTGGAAGACTTTTTAAAAAGTTAAAATGAACTCTCTGTGTCAGAATCTACTGTCAGATGCCAGCGCTCTTACTTTTGGGGTTCTCTGGGCTGTTGACACTGGATTCCAGTTGTACCCACACTCAGGTGCTGTATCCTTCTGGGACTAAATCGTATTTCTCAGACCTGGTTCAGGTAGATAACAAAAGGCTGCTTATGATTTCCAGTGCAAAGGGGAAATGAGGCAAAGGATATTTATGGAGGTATATTCATTTTTTGGACTTATTCTCTTGAATGAAGTTTTAACTAGGAGGACTTAATGTGTAGGTGTGACATCGGGAAAAGTCCAAGCAAATGCTGATCCAGGGTGGTTTAGAGTCTGTTATTTTACACTAGAGGACATAACATGCATTGTGTATGTCATAGGTACAAAATCATCAAAGATCAGAATCTATCTCCATTTCACCGTACAATTTGTGCTTCTAAATAGCAGAGCCTGCTACAGTTCTCCCCTTGAAAATTGCATGTATTCTGTGATTACAAGCAGCTAGAATGGAATTTGCCTAACAGAAATTCCTATGTTTCTGTATTTTTGGCATTTGACGATATTTTGCATATAGATATTTCCCTTCTGTGTGCGGTGCATTGTTTCCAGATGCAGGTACTTTTGTGGAATGGAAGACGTGGGGATTTAAAAATAAAAAAGAAAACTAGCACATAGATATTTAGCTTGCTTATCAGAGGCAGGATGCTTTCTTTCAGAAGAGTCAAATAAAATTAAAAAAAAAAAACAGCATTTGAGCTGACAACTTCCCTCCCAAGGATTTGGCTACCTTCACTGAGTTCCTTTAAAATGTCACCGACGGGCGCTTTGCACCATTGAAGCTTTGTTTTGCCTTGTATTCTGGGGAAGTGGCACTCTCAGATTCAGAAATCTGTTTTGAAGGACGAGGAACAATAGTTATCCTGAACGCTGGATTTCACCCCTCCCACTTGTTTTGCTTGCTTTCATTTATTCTTTGTTTAATTCCCCGGCACGTCATTCCATTGCCCCGAACCATAGTAACTGGTGATAGGAGCCCGTTCCCGGCGGAGCGGGGAGAGCAGCGCGGGATCCCTGCTGGGTAAATGTGTTGCTTAGAATGGTGTTACTTGAAGTCCTCCTCCGAGGGTTTTCTCCCTCCCCTCTTCCCTCCTCTCAAGCCCGAAGGCAACTGCTTTGGGGAGTTTTGCTTCCTTCTACCTCTCCGTATAACAGTGCAAATGAGTATTAACTGCCCACGATCCTAATCGTTCAACTCACTTCAGCGTCGTCTTTTCCAGCAGAAAGAGATGTTTGAAAAAGCAGGACCTCGTGCCTCTCTGGTTTTCATTAACTTCCCATTGTGGTACCGGACATTGCAAATGTATTCGTTTCATATATCATCTCCCATTTGAAAAGCACAAGAAAATGTTTTCCCATTTCCGATATTGTGTGAGTAATGTTCCTATTGGAAAGTAATGGAGTGAAGTTGTCACTTGTCAGTTCAGTTATTAAGGAGGATGACTCTCAGGTCTTCGTTTTTTAATAAAATAAATCTGTCACAATCATTATGCTCGTGCATTCTTTCACAATACTGGACTGGAATCTGAGGAACTTCTTAAAATTTCCATGTAACTGGGTAATGTCATGAAGGGAGTGCTGTGAGCTTTCTCCCAGGGCACTTCTAGTGTTAGGGAAAGCCCAGACTAGGCAATTCAGTTTTTAAACATTGGTTACGTTTTCCTCATGCTGATTTTATTTCATTGTGCTCAGATAGCAATTGATGCTGAAAAAAGTTACCTTTTCTTGCAGTTCCAACTTTTTAACCATCCAAGAGTAGAAAAAAATAAAAAGTTCAAATCAATGTGATTAAAACCAGCATCATAAAATCACATTTTGAGGTAGTTGATATTTCTAAAAATCACACAGATGCAACTTAAATGTATGCATGTATATTTCAGCTTATTTTTTTTTAATTAGAAGCTGGAGCCTTCATTCCTCTTTAGAGCTGCTGTTGGAGACTTCAGAAATGTATCCTCTGGTCTGTTGGGTCTTCAGGCAGTGAAACTATAACTCTTTAAACCCAACGCCATCTCAAACAACTGGATGGTTGAAAATTAGCGGCAATTATTTTTAGTATTCAGATTTTGGGATGTTTGTGTACTTTTGTCGATTCTAACCCCACACCCTTTGAGTCTCTATTGATGTGTCAGAATGTTTCTTTTTTAATTGCTTGAAAAAATAGAATTAAAAAAGCATCCTCTGTGTGAACCGCTGCATTTAATGGAGCCCAAACTTTCTTTTTACTCTGCAGTCTCGGAAAGGGAGTGACCCAGACAAAGAGAAGAAGGTCCTGGAGAGCAGAACAGATAGCATTGGAAGCGGTCGCGCAATCCCAATTAAACAGGTAACGCCGAAATGCTTCTTATTATTTTAGGCTGGGGTTTTTTTTGTTGTTTTTTTTTTTTTTCGCTTTCCGTAGTTGGAGACACACCTTGGGTCTTAAGCGCTCTGATGGCGGCCCGTGCGCCAAGACGCGTTTGATGTGCTCCGGTGATGAATGTGGAAGTCACTCACTTGACATCAATTAGGAGAGGTTCCTATGTGTATTAAAATAGGATCATTAGAATAAGAAGAGGGAAAATGTGACAACAGGCCTAATGAAGTGCAGTCTGCCGGCCTGCATATGGAGCGGGTTTCTAGGCTGTGCTGGCTTCAAAGCTGCCTTTGTAGAGGGGGCTTTGATTGGGCCGTGTGCTGCCAGTCGGCAGGGTAAATCAGATCGCTCGACAAGAGCCCCTTGTGATCGCAGAAATAGCCTGATGTGGCCCTAATTTGCGACTGCAGACGGACATCTGAACACAGTTTCAGGCTGGTTCGTAACAACGAGGCAATTAGTTGTGATAATCATAGCCGGTGTGTCAGCTGCGCGCTCTTGTTTGTAATTTGCTAATGAAGGAATTGTAACTTTGATTAGGTTCAGTTTCATTTAGACCTTATTATATAAGAGAACGTTTACAGCTGTAATGTGTGGCCTTAATTAAACTTCCTCATTACACAACAGGACTTGAATTCAAGGATTTGTTTGGGTCTGTTTTACTAGCCTAGATGCACTTTCATTAGCCCGGGAACTCAATGCTAAATTGGAGCTGTGAGCGCTCCTTTGAAAGGCAAAAACGACGCCGGCATCTGACGCGAAGCGTTTGGGCGAAAGAGATCGTTTACTTGCTCAAATTAAATGGCACCGATTTCAGGCAGTTGAGAGAGCACCGCGCTCGGCGTTGGCTCAGGATGCTTTGCAAACAGTTCCTGCGATAGCCTTTGCGAGTCTTTACCTTCCTGTGAGTTACTTTACTGGCGATGGCAAAAGTGCCGAGGGAAGGGAGCTTATTTTCTTCCCACGCGGTTATTTCCACTTTCTTTGGGGGGCTTTCCTGCCCTTCCAGAGGGTCACTTGCCTCTTCTAATCTTTCCTCAGGTTACGCTTCCCCTTGCCAGGTAGCCACGGGTCTCCTGTTTGGAGCCAGGTTTATGTGCTTCAGGGGGTTCAGGGATTTGTTGTTTGGGTTTTGTTCTTTTCGGAAGTGAGGAGGAGATGATTCTGTACCCTTAACTAGTCGCAGTGATTTTCTTTCTTAAAGGCAGTTAAAAAGACCTTTTGGGGACTATCAGGCAGCAAAAGTGCCGTCGTGTCGGTGAATCTCTAGTAGACAAATTTTAATCAAACACATTGCAATTCAGAAGAGCAGTTTGAAACCAGATCAGCTCAGTATTTGGCTCTGCGCTCAGGGGAGGAGATTCCAGGCGTTTAAAACAAGCTACGATTTTTTTTTATTTTTTTTTCCTATGGCTTTTTGTATGATACGAGATGGGTTAGACTGGCTGGAATTCTTTTGGGTAACGCTAATTAAACAAAAGTGCCCGTGAATGCAGCTGAAAATGAAAAACTATGGAATACACTTTTTAGTATTTATTTGAGACATACATTCTGTTCTTTGCGAAACTGCTGCCGTATGATTAAAACTGCACTTGTAGGAAGACTATTGTTAAAGAAAAGCGTTTTAAGTGTGCTTGCATTATATCATGTTGTAATTAAATAGCCCCTACAACCACTTGAATTTCTGCATCAAAAAATTCTCCTCGTGACCCCTGCTTGTATCCTGAGCGTGACCAATCTTTTGGGAATCCGTAGTTTTTGTAACGGATCCCAATTATGGTAATTTCATTTTGTCACGTACTAGCAATTATCAGCAAATATTTGAGCAGGTCTGTAGTCAGCAGATACAAGCTGTTCATCGGGGAGTTGGAAGGGTGATAGGGGGAGGGAAGCTTTGCTGCAGGGTGGCTGCTGTTGGGGATGTTTTACATCGTATGCCAAAAGAATGGATTTGGGAGTTCATAGGTTTTCTATATTATAGACAGAGAATCTTCAGGAAAGCAAAGGCCACCAGCACCACCTAACCGTTGAAGGAAAAAAGGATGGAGTAGGAAAAGATAGCTTTTCAATTAAAAATTGATATACAATGTGTATTCATGCTGACAATGTTTCATTGCTGTTTAAAAATGTATATTAGTTTGAAGTGTTCTTTGAGTAGAAACTTCACTACTTCAAGCAGAAACGGCTTCTGAAGTTTGACCAGGGGAAAGCTTTTTGTCCACCCACAATTTAGAATCATCAAATCGTTTTGGTTGGAAGAGACCTTCAAGATCATCGAGTCTGACCATTAACCCAGCACCGCCAGGTCACCACTAAACCATGTCCCTCAGCACCACATCTCCACGGCTTTGAAACCCCTCCAGGGAGCCTGGTTAAGCACTTGACAACCCTTTTAGGGAAGACATTTTTCCTAATGGCCAACCAAAATCTCTCCTGGCAGGAGAGGAGATGGAGAGGTGCTACCAGTAGAGGTGGCACCATCTTAAATTGCTGATACAGCCGTGTTGTTGGTGGGCCCTACAGGTGCCAGGTATTCGGATGTTTCGCTGAGGCAGGAGAAATTCCAGCTAGAAATTATGATGTCTCTCTTATTTTATGCATTAACTGTGAATAAGACAGAGGGATGTGAAAAGGAACTTTTTGACCTAGCCTAAAAGTCATTTTGCCACACTACCCCGTGCTACTATCCGGAGTAACCTGCAGTTACATTCAACATTTTTTTTTAAGTTGCTGTTGAGCAAAATGCCTTTGCCAGCTTCATGCACATGCTCTTCTATGTCTTCTTTTGAAGACATCTTTGGGATGTCTTCAAAAGTGTGTAGTGACCAGGCCTTTTTAATACTTGTTGTCGGTACTTTATTTTATTCTCTGTGGGTTCTTGCTCATATGTGCATGCTTGCAATATATATATATTTATAAATATGCAAATATGTAATAAAATATTTGTGTTATTGATATAAAATACATGTTTATAATGACCGGTGTAAGGTGGAAGTCCTACTATTCAGATGTTGAAATCAGTGGCTTGGTTGCCCAGTGTATTTTATGGTGCCTGTGGGTTTTTCTTAACTACCCAGGGTCTCTCAAATACCCCAATTTAAAGAAAGGAAAAAAACCAAAACCCCAAACGCCACGAAACAGCTATAGAAAATGCCAAACAAAACTAAAGCAAGTTAAGGGAAGGTTGGAAATGTTCTTGTTTTCTGAAAAAAATATGTATTCTCTTTCAGCATTAAAGGCATGTGAAAGGAAGGGGAGGAAGAGCTGATTTTAGTCAAATATATTTGTGTGTGGTGGGCAGAGCACAGAATAAATGTATGAAAACCCAGGTCTCTAGGAAGGGTAGAAAATGTGATGATGAGGAGTTTGTCGTTCATCTCAACTGCAGGGTTTTTTCCTAGCTCGGCATTGCAGCTGTCAAACCACCATAGCTATGGTGGATGCCTGTCATCACAGGGGTGCTCTTTTGGGGGAGGGCAAGATGGTTTGAACTGGTAGAGGAGTGGGGGTTTTGTAGGAGCGTTTAAGTCTTGCTTGTCTGCTATTTAAGTATCTTCTACTAACCCAACGGAGTAAAAAAATGGCTGGAACAGTATTTGCCCAATGTTAATCCATTGAAAATTCGGTACCACTGAGGAAGAGGTGCTTAAACTGAAAATATGAAATGCTTATCTTCTTTAGCATCATTAGTATTATCCTTAAAGCAAACTTAGGGTGAATGGCTTATTCTTTTGGAGTGTCCTCAGTTCAAACCCATTTATTCTGAAAACGAAGACTTGTTCCCAGTAGCCTGCATGAATATTTCGAAGCACCTATTAGGCTGTACAGTTTAGGGTGACGTACTTTCTAGGATGGTTGGTTTTTTTGTTCCTGTCTTGGCAAGATTACTTTGTTTTCTGCAGTCTTGCTAGATCTTTATCAGTAGGGCATAGTCAAAAAAAAAAAAAAAAAAAGGCACGACAAGAAAAATAAAAGCAAGCAGCTCAGCGGTGAGGGGGCTTGTCATGTATTAATTTTTCATTGCTGTGGAGAATTGTACATACATAATCACTTGATTGCAGTGGGAGTTAGCGAGCTCCTATGGTGTCATTTGCATAAATCTTGTTAAGTCAATGGCAGTTAATGAAGTACAAATGAGCCTGGAGAAGGTGACATGCAAATCGTGGGTGGCAGATGGGAGGTCTGGTTTTGGGATGGCAGCTGTGTGCTCGTTCTTTTTTTAATTTTTTTTTTTTTTTTCCTGCCCCCGTCCCCCCCAGATTAGAGTGTAAATAAATACGTAAGAGCTGGCCTTGACTTTCTGGTTTCAGACCTTCTTCTATTTGCCATTTCAACTTCATCGCAGATGTTCATATTGTTATATAGCCCAACTCCATAACCTTGACTGCTCTTCTACCCAAAACTGGTCAAAACCAATTTTGGCAGGTTGCCTCAACCCTTGGCTTACCCTGGGAAATGCTGTGTCTCTCGTGCCCCTCAAATTCCTGCATTGTTTAGGACTAGTAAACTTGAAGTCTGGATTAAAAGGAAATGTTCTCATCGTTAGTGTTACACTGATGACCATCGTGAAAAAATTGCCATCCGTGACTTGCAAAGGGGAACTTCAGAACCCAGTCGCTTCTCTCTGTCTGCAAATGCTGAACTCATGGAGGAAGTGGGATTTCTTATCCGGGCTTTGCTTTTAGGTGACATTTCAAATGACCATTGCCTACCAACTTGGCATATATAAGTACATTAATCTTCATGAAATAAGGTGGTTTGTCTTTTTTTTTTTTTTTTAATCTGTGAACTAAAAATGGCAAATATTTTGTAGCTCAGGGCTAAAGTGGGGGCTTTGTCAGCAAGTGAAGGTGGCATCACTGATCTCCTTTTCACGAAGAGGATTTTAGTTCCTGGCTGCACAGGCTGTGGATTTTTTTTTTAAGACAGGCGTAAACAAAACTGGAACTTCATGATGTACATCTGAAATTCATAAAAAACAGCATTAAGCTTGGCAAAGTTTATTTGAAAGTGCTTTCAGTGAATGTCAAATGACAAAATGTCACTTTGACTAAGTAGCTTTTGAAATATTTGAGACGTTCTGTTGCCACTTATGATCCCGTATCAGTAACTTTTTTTAAATAACTTTGACATCGAATTGTGTACTCCTGAGAATTCCTTGTTAACTTTTTTTATTTCGAGTCTGGCCGGTGCGTTGTCAATTTTCAATCCTTTCCCAAGTGCCCTAGCCTTAGAAGAATGTAACTGAAACAATTTGTCAAAAACTTTCCTGTTCAGGGAAAAATCTGTCCTATTTTTCAGATGTACTTAAAGCCAAAATAGGGAATTTTTGTTTAATTAAGGGGTTTTTGCTAGTGAATTCTTTTAATACCTTGTGTGCCGTTCTGTGGAAAGACTCTCTGGGAAATTGGGAATTGCTTTATTTCTCAATGACTCTTTTTTTCCAGCCCAGTCTCACCTGGGCTTTCCTCTCTTAGATTGCCGGCACCGGCACGACAGCCTCTGGCCTCAGGACTTTAGGAAGTGCCTTTCAAATGAAAGAAGAGGATTACAAGGTAGTTTAGCTCAAACTTTGTGTTTTATTAGGCTTAGTTTTAGCCCTCACGCTGGATCCGTGTCTGGGGAGATGCTTTGCTAGTAAACCCGAGCAGCACGTCTCTTACAACCCGACCAAACTCACACTTTGCAGCGTCCATCTGCGCTGCGGAGATGAGGAGGAGAGTTGCGAGGTGAGGCAGGAGCTTCTGGTTCCAAACATTTTCCTTCCTTCCTGCAGCATGTCCAAGCTTAGGCTGTCCATTTGCATTTCTTCCCTTATTTTTCTGACGACTGAATTTCCACAGTTGTCTTTTTGTAACCTTTTAGCCCGAGTAGGCGGGACTGTAACGCGCTTATTCCTTATCAGTCTGCGTTGCTCAGCTTCAAAAACAGAGGTTTTTAAAGCCGAATTTGGATTTTAATGGACTTTGCCCCGTGGTATCATCCTGACCTTCTGCCTGCCTACTGCTCTGTGCTGCTCAGCCTCCTTCTTCTCTTCAGTTCCCTACCGCTGCAGGTCAGTCCTGCCTCTGCTTGACTAGAGCTTTTCCTCTTCCTAACCTCCTTTTCCTTTGTTAATTTTTAGCTCTAGCTGGCGACGTTTGTGTGTCCGGTGACAGTCACACGATTCTTGTGTGGAATAACACACCACACTGGGTTATCCGGGTCCTTCCCATTGAACCAGCAAGAACATCGTACCTGAAATCTGTTTTTCCCCTAAAATACCCAGGGCTGTCTCTACAGCTGTTTGAGCATTTCAGCAAGCATGGCAGTGTCTTGGAAATAGGTTTTGAAGCGAGATCATCTGCCACGTCTAGTCAGTCACGCCGATGTCCTTAGTCGTCCTCGCGAGCGGAGGAGCCCTGTAACGCTCCAGGCGAGTGTCAGAGCCGAGACCTGCCGCCGTCGTAAACAACAAATGCTTTTACATTCAGGAAACCTGCTGCAAAATGTTTACTTTGAGGCTACCAAAAGAGAGAGCGAATAAGCAACCAACTTAGCGTCTGTTGTTGCTTAATTCATACGACTCGACAGGGTGAAAGAAAATGGTATCGCATGAGCAGGGCAGACACACCATGCGGCAGCAAGCCCAGCGACCCACCGCTGAGCGCTGCGGCTTATCCTGTGGCTTCTCTCCTCAATCTGCCTTCAAAATCAGGTTACATTTTGAAATAGAAATGACTAATGTCTAGGACATAAGTCTTGTGAGGAGCAGCTGAGGGACCTGGGGTTGTTCAGTCTGGAGAAAAGGAGGCTCAAGGGAGACCTTCTCGCTCTCAACAGCTCCCTGAAAGGAGGTTGGAGCCAAGTGGGGGTCGGTCTCTTCTCCCAAGGAACAAGCGATAGGACAAGAGGAAATGCCCTCAAGTTGTGCCAGAGGAGGTTTAGGTTGGACATGAGGAAAAACTTCTTGCCCAAAAGGGTTGTCAGGGCTTGGCCCAAGCTGCCCAGGGTAATGGTAGAGCTGCCATCCCTGGAGGGGTTTGAAAGCCATGGAGATACACTGCTGAGGGACATGCTTTTGTGGTGGACTTGGCAGTGCTGGGTTAATACTTGGACTTGATGATCTTGAAGGTCTCTTCTGACCAAAACGATTTGATGATTCTGTCTAGAGGGTACACACAACTCTAGGATTTACTTGCCTGTGTTGTAATTGTGTCTTCTGTATCTAACAGAGCTTTCTATGCAGGTGCTACCTGCACTGAGGCACTCAGTTCACTGTCACAGAGACCCAAACCACTGTGATGCTGCTTCTGCTCCATCTTCTACACCAAACCATTCACCAAAACTGCTACTGCTTTGTCTTTTACTTACTGATGCTCAGGTCGGGCATCGAGACAGTTGTTTGCAGGCCTGTGTCGGTGTCTCTGGGAAGTGCCTTTCCAGAAGTCAGAAAGGCTGTGATTTACAAGGAACTGGCAGATGACATCGTTTTATTTATTTCTATCTGGCGTGAGGTATAATTTCCACTGTCACGCTTCTGTCTAATCACAGTAATCAGTATCCAGAGCTGCTTGTACAAACACGAGGGGATGAGGTTTAGCCAAATACTCTTAGTGCTGAAATCTTCTGTGTAATTCCTCCACAATTGTTTATAATCAGAACATACACATTTTGCTGTGTTTTTAATTAGCTGATGACTAGTTGTAAAATGTTTTGTACTCGCCGTGGTTCTGCAAATTGTTAACTGGTAGCTACCAGTATAATTAAATATTTCAGAGCACTTGGCTGTGGTTGCATTGAACTGTGAAGAAATAATGTTATATAGCCAATCAAAAAGAGATACTTGTAAACTCATTTAAAGCGTCAGAGTGTGTTAGGACTATCATGGTGATGCTTATTGCAGGAGAAATTAAAGATACAGTTTTGTGCTAAGAGGCAATACAGAAATTAGTTCCTGAATTAGTTGTTAATTGATTTGGTAATTCCCTCGGGTCCGCATGCTCTTTTTTCCGTTTTCGTTGTTGCATTCAGTTAACAGTGACTATTCCCAGTGCACTTGAAATATTTTTTCCAATTAGATCAAATGTGCCCTTACATCAGAGGAATGGCTGCAGCTACACGTACCTGCCTGGAATAATGTTTTATTTGACTGCCAAAGCTGGTTTTGTGTGTTTTACTGTCAGTGCTTTTCAGATACAGTCCAAAGACAAGTCTTTGGAATAAAATAGCATGAGGAAGTTCCTGTATTTGATGGACCCTTTTTGCAGTTCCAGGAAGCGTGAGGGGAAGGTTTCTACCTGCCGGTCTGAGAGCGTAGCCCCTCCTGGCCCTTGGCCAAAGCAGGCAGAAAGCTGGGCAGGAACCTTACTCGGCATGTGTCGGATTGAGGCGGTTCCTCCTTCCCTGTCTGTCTGTCAATTTGTCCCACCAAGTCATCTGCTTCCTCCTGCTTTCTGGCTCCTACTGCTTTGCTTTCCTGCGATGTCTCAGGGTTGCAGGAGAAAGATGAAATTCGTGTCTTTGGCTCATAAGGATTGTGTTTCTTTTAATTGGTCTAATATTTGAGAGTCCTTAAAATGATTTATATTTTTTCTCCCACGCTATAAATCATCCTTCTTTTATCTCTAAATAGCCGCAAAAATCGTGCAGCACTAGTCCCGAGTGTGCTAAGACCAAGGTGAGCACCTTACAGCTGCTCCACAGATATATTTATAGATCTATACGTGAGGTATTACTAAGAAACTTTTCAGAGAAATTAGCTTTCTATCATTGTTTTGGCTGCCTGTGCCTGTGACCCAAAGCCGATGGGAGCCTCTGCTCTTGTTAACAGAAAGAAACTGATGGTGAATTAGCCAGTTTGATTTCAGGGTGACTTACTTCATAACTCTTCCCAGCTCAGAAATTTGTCTTTGTGGTACAATGCATGGGATAGTCAACAGAGTATTTGGGGGTTTTACCAAACTTTTCTTAAACATATTTAAAAGTTTATTAGTGTTGATTTTGGCAAGGGGTACAGAATTTCAAAAATAATATTCCGTTTGTCTATATGACACAACCTCCAAATGGAGCAAAAAGAGAACCCTGCCTTTTAGGGTAACGATGAAAGATAATAGTATCATTAACTTCAGAAAAAAACACAGAAGCTTTTTATTTGCTTAGCTTTTTGATATCCACAGTAATGCTGCGAGAGCTCATAGGTTGCTTATGATTGCAAATAAGAGGTGTTACACTTCATCCTCTTTCTTTTTGGTTTTTCAGTCTTATCCAAATGTCACGCTCTTACTTGTTTCTTAGAAGACATATCTAACGAAAAACTTCTGGGGTTGACTACTAGTTAAAAATTTCCTAGCTGACCATCATCACAGCTCTTGCACCTCGTTAAGATTCAAAAGGAGGTATTCCGGCTTTTGTTTGGAATATGATGTTGATCAGTTTAAGCATCCATTGAGAGACTGTGGAAAGAGAGTGGAAATAGGGAGGAGGAGAGTATCAGAAGGCCTGTCAGCCTCTGCAGAAATAGTAAGGCAGGACCTTCGCTTCTGTAAAAAAATGAATTTTTAAAAAAAGGAAAAAAATCCTCCTGGCTCTGTCTGTGTAAAAGGGGCAAATGCTGCTCTTTAGGATAAACCAGCCAAGGACCTGTTTTCCATTGCTGTGTTAATAAGAGAAGGAACAGAGGATTTGTTTCTTCTGAGGCTCTGCGATGAACATCCTCATCTTCTTTTGCGCAGTGCTTGGTGCCAGCAGAGAACAGATTTCCCCAGCCTCTGCGCTTTGGGTCCCTGTAACAGTGCAGTGATGTGACTGGAGCCTCTGGAAAGCAAGCCAAGCAGTCTCTCCTGTGAAGCTTTGGAGAATTTAATAGACTTGGGGTGTTCTTATCCTCTTCTGCATGCTGGTGTACTGCAAATCCTGGAGTGGACATTGGGAACAAGTACAGAATGTGGTGAAGAGGTGTTCAGAGTCCTTTGTGGGAGAGGAGAAGGGAATGATCAAAAGCAATGTAGTTGTAAAAGAGAACATCAATAAAGCAAGCCGTAATATGACTTTAAAAAATTTATTAGAATTTTCCAGTGCTGAAATGGTGTAATATATCAAGGTGCTATCTCAGCGTGACATGCAGAGATTGACAGCAGTGAGGTCACCAAGGTATCTTCACTGTTGCCCTTAGGCAAGGAACTGGCCCCTGGCCAAATGCCTGTGGCTCAAGGTGATTGTGTCTAGATCCTGCTTTCATCGTTGCATCTAGAAGATGATTACAAGAGGCATTCTTTTTATTTGAGCCATCTACATCTACACAGATAAATTTTTTTAAAAAAACCAAAAACCTACAGTACCACTCGGTGCCTTATTGAGTATGTGACTTTATAAATGGAGAGTGGAAGTAATTGACCTCTAGTTATTGTTAGTGGATGAGATCTGGAGATGCCTTCTCGAGCGGTAACTGTTGTATAGGAAACGACTGCAAAGACTTTGTGAACCAAGGGGTGCTGGCAGAGCTGAGTGTGCCGCTCATTGGTTTTCAGTTCCTGGGAGCTTGTTCAAGACATCGGTGCAATTCAAACCTCTCCTCTTCCAAAACACCCTTGTTTGGAAGAGGCCACTGGGTGTTGGAGGTGAGTCCGTGTGCATCTGGGCTAACTGTGGTGGCTGGAGCTTTATCCTCTGAGGGCATGAGAAATTAGGGCATGAGAAGTGACAGAAGAAGATTAAGTAGGAAGCTGATGACAGTTAGCAAGTGAGACTTGCCCGATAGACTTCGCTTGACACAATGATTATTAATATGTTGTAAAGATGTTTAGGGGATTCCACCATATTTGTATGGTTGCCAGCAAAATGTTGACAGTTGCATTGTGGTTAATAAATTCATTTAGATTTATAAGCATTGTTTACAGAACCTGTTCGCCTGCTGAAACTCTAACAGCATCTGTTCCTTCGTACTAATTAACTGCTAATTACGAATGAGCTTTGTGTGTTTGTCAGTATAACTGGCTCATGCATTTTGTAAGGAACATTAACAAATTGATTTACATAGTGGTAAAGCAATCAAAAGAGTAAACTGAACAGCACGCTCTTAAAGCCCTTTAGCCTAATTTTTTGAACAAGGCAAAGTTTGGGCATTCTGTATATTTTCAGAATTCTTTTGCTACCTTTCAATTGTGTGGTAATTCCAGGTGAGTCTGAATCAGGGGTGTTGGCCCAATATCTCTTGTTTCTTGTTTGATTTTGATTTTTTTTTAAATTAAAAAAAAGTACTGGCGCTGTTAGCATTGAACATATTTACTCATACTCTAAGTAGCAATGGCAAATTGAAAATAGTAAATGGCATGAAGAAGGAATATTGCTTGAAGGGGAGCAGGGAGGTCTTTGAAATGTAGGTACTCTGGTCATAACTGCTTTACTACCATTCTTCAAAATACCCACTATGGAAGTCCTTGATCTTTTGTTAAAATACTGGTTTTTCTAATCTTAGGTTTATTCTTCAAAATCCTCCTGACTGCAGTAATTGTCTACACATCTTTAGAACAGGCTCAGCAGACAGGCCAGATGTTGGCACTTCAATATTTTGAGTTTAAAGGGTATAAATTCAGTATTGCAATTCTTAAAAAAAACAAATAAACAAAAAAAAACCACAACCAAAACCAGAATAAAATTCTCATTTATTTTACATGAGTTAGAACAAGGAGAAAAATCTGAATATTGTGTTTATTATAAAGGATTCTACACCTTAGGAAAAACTGGAAATGAGCGATAAGATTGGATGACACAGATACATTTCACTTACAGTTGTCCTAGAGCTGTAAAGCTTGGAATGAGCCTTGTAACTGGTATTAGGGAGAAGACAAAAGTAATGCAAACACACAGCTGCAGGATTTCGTTTTCCTGAGTGGCTTAACGTGTCCACGAGAAATACATGCGGTGGTTTATATAGACTAAAACTTGTCAGAAAAAACTCGATTGCCTTTTTGATGGAATTTCAAAATAAGTGCGTGAAGCAAGCATAACTGATGGAAAATATTTGGATTTTAGTAAAGCATTTTGAGGTTGCCTCACCACATCTTAACTGAGACTTGGAGATGACTTCAGGCTTCATACTAAGGGAAAGTGTCTGGACTTTGGGAAGCATCAGACTGTCCAATATTCTCTTTAAGGAAAAGCCATGATGTGGCTTGAAAACGGTCTGTGAGGTCATAAGCAAATGCTAAAGCCAGGCCACGGTCTGAGCTGGCAGGGAGGACGACCGAACTTTGTGCAGCTCCGGGTCTAATGCCGTTCAGCAGTGCCATTAAGTGATGGTGTTGGGAACGCAAACAACCACACGGCAATCACGTTGGTCATCTCCAGGATAAAGTTGATGCACCAACAGAGAGAGGTGCATCAGTGAGGGGACAAGGACTGGAGCTGGTGACTAAATGAAAGGAGATTTCACTTGTAAAGACGCGAGTCACTTCATGGAGACCAGATCGATCGTCCTGGTCTATCCGAACTACTTGCACATGCCGGACTTTCCATGTACCCTCATGTTCGCTGTCGATAGCAAATTCTTGACAAAGCCCTGGTATACCACTGCTAGGTATCTGCTTTTAAAAGTGTTTTTTCATCCTTTTTTTGAAGTAACTATGAAAACTAAGGCAATATGGTAAAATAAACTAGAAGGGAGGTGAACTCAGATTAGCTTGAATTTGAGACACACCCATCCCCTCCTGCAGTGCTGGGTCCAGCTCTGGAGTCCTCAGCACAGGAGAGACAGGGACCTGTTGGAGCAGGGCCAGAGGAGGTCACAGAAGCGATCCGAGAGCTGGAACCCCTCTGCTGTGAGGCCAGGCTGAGAGAGGTGGGGTTGCTCAGCCTGGAGAAGAGAAGGCTCCAGGGAGACCTTGCAGCCTCTTAGTGCTTAATGGGGGCCTGTCAGATAGATGGGAACAGACTTTTTGTCAGGGCCTGTTGCAACAAAGAAAGTGGTGATGGTTTTAAACTAAATGAGGAGAGATTTAGTCTGGAGAGAAGGAAGAGATTTTTACAGTGAAGGTGATAAGACACTGGCCCAAGTTGCCCAGATAGGTGGTAGATGTGGTCCCTGGAAACATTCCAGGTGAGGTTGGACAGGGCTCTAAGCAACCTGCTCTAGTTGGAAATGTCCCTGATCCCTGCAGAGGAGTTGGACTAAATAAGTATTAAAGGTCACTTCTGACTCAAAACAGTCTGATTCTATGAATAAACTAGAGTGGGAGGTGAACTCTGGCTAACCTGAGTTAGGTTCCAGCTGCCCAAAGTTTTGCTGATTTAACCCAAGTTCAAAAGGTATTCTGCCTTGATATGCTTACGATCTCTCACCCACAGCCTTCTCCGGCAATGCCCAGTGACAGGAAGCTGCACACGTGTTGAGAACAAGCTCTCACCATTGCAGCCGTGCTGGTGGAAGGCTCCTGCATGGGGAAATGGAGTACATGGGACAGTACAGTCCCATACAGTCCACAAGGGACCTCTGGAGGTCATCTTGTCCATCCTCCCTGCTCCAGCAGCATCACGCAGGGCAGGTTGCCCGGGATCGCACTATCCAGATGGGTTTGGAATCTCTCCAGAGAAGGAGAATCCACAACTTCTCTGGGCAGCCTGGGCCAGGCTCTGGCACCCTGACAGCAAAGAAATTTTTCCTTCTGTTCAGATGGAACCTCTCGGGTCCCAGTTTGTGCCCATTGCCCCTTGTCCTGTCACTGGGCATCACTGAGAAGAGTCTGGCCCCATCCTCTTGCCCCTCACCCTTTAGCTATTGATCAGCATTGATTAGACTCGCTCTCAGTCTTCTCCAGGCTAAACAGCCCCAGGGCTCTCAGCCTTTCTTTGTCACAGAGATGCTCCAGTCCCCTCAGTGTCTTTGTAGCCTTTGCTGGGCTCTCTCCAGTAGTTCCGATCTCTCTTGAACTGGGGAGCCCAGAACTGGATCCAGTACACCAGATGCGGCCTCCCTAGGGCTGAGTAGAGGGAGAGGAGAATCATCACCCTTAACCTGCCAGTCACACTCTTCAAGCACCTCAGGAGACTATTGGCCTTCTTGGTCATGACAGCCCATTGCTGGCTCATGGTGAACCACTCCCCTAGGACTCCCAGGTCCTTTTCTGCGGAGCTGCTTTCCAGCAGGTCACCCTGTGGTTTCTCTCTCGTACTCTTGCTGAGGTAGACTTGGAGGTGCCAAGTTCCTGGGAGCTCGCTTTGAGAAGTGCCTGCAAATGGTGGATATGCTTTGAGGACAAAAGCCACTGCATGGCAGGGTCAGGGAGATACAAATGGAGCATTGGGAATGGCACATGGGCCATTTGAGAGTCGTGCATTGCACAGAAGCTCGTTAAAGACGTGCACTGATGAAGTGAAGGGTGAGAATCTCACCCCTGCTGCTCTAAAGCCAGATCAGTCTCTGGCTAAAGACGTTATCCCCTGGTCATCACGGTAATTGGGGCACGTTAGCAGTAGTGATGCGAGTTCCCGTGTCAGAGCCCTGCTTGTAAGATTAGAGGGCTAATTACAAGTAGTTTAGCTGCAATTAGTTCTAATTATACATAGGAATCTGCAACGCGTTTGTCAGGAGAAGGAAGCGTTGCTGTTATGCTCTGAGACGCGTGCGCACAGGTATGGGGTGAGGAGGAGGAGATGACTTCAGGCTTCATACTAAGGGAAAGTGTCTGGACTTTGGGAAGCATCAGACTGTCCAATATTCTCTTTAAGGAAACAAGATAAGCTTAATGACCTGGACTTTCTTTTTAAAAGGGTGGAGGGGGGAAACTATTGAGACAGTGAAGTTCTAGAGGTCAGTCTGAGCGCTGAGTACATTTCTTTCCCCGTTAGAACTAATATGATTCTTTGTCACAAAAGAAAAATACCAAGACGTACCATTTGCAGAAGGGTTTATAGTACAGTATATCACCCTATTATGAGTGACAGTATTTAAATGGTTGGGTAGAGAACTGGAGAACTGCTACAAATCAAGCAGCTAGATTAACATCTAATGTTCTCCTCTCGTGTGAATATTTCAGGGGGGAAAACTTAAGAAATCTTTGAATGTGGGAGGTATTGGAAAGAAAAACCAATTAAATAGGAAAGAAAGTGGTTGGGTTGTTTAGAAATTCTACTGTCTGAAAGTGAGTAATACGTTGGAATGGAGGAGAATAGGGACCTATTTAAGGCAGGTGTCATTGCTTTAGGAGTCAAAATTTTACAAGCTGTTTCATGGCCAAAATGAAAACCAAAAAAACCTTTCTGTGTGGAGATGCACTGTAAATTCTCGATTAAAAGCAGAACAACGACCTGTGAGTTAACTGGGTGAGGACAGATTGTACTTAGGACACAAACTGAGGAAGTCTAGAAATCCGTATGGTTGGTATGCTTCGTGCAAAATAACTATGCAGGCCTGAGTCTTAATATATATACGTGTATTTGTCATTTTTTTAAACTAGGTCTCCTGAAGTGCATAGATTTCAGATTTCAACTCTTTCATCTGCAGTTAAGAGCATGTGCATCCATCCATTCACTGAAGTGTACTCAACGTTTTGAAGACTGACATGTCAGTTTTGTTTAAGCTGAAGAACTTCTTCAGAGTGCTCTGTGAATTGGCCCTTTGTACACGCAGCAAACGCTGCTGTCAGTTTGTAATTCACGGCAATACCGTATTTGTAGGTGAGAAATAATAGATGGATGATCACTGTTGTTAGGGCTTTAATCTTATCGTGCAGTGATTTTTGCAAGTAATTCCTGACACAGATTAAGTCGCACTCAATTCAAATTAAGTGACACTTCTTAGTGTCGAAGTGATGCAGCGAAGCAGGAGGTTTCTTGCATGTTTCTGGAGCACGAAGATTGCAAGCTCCCCGCTTCTGCAGAAGGTGAGGAGGGAAACAAAGGCAAGGGGCTTTAAAGGTGAGACAGGAGGGGCGAGAATGCGGGTGCAGTGTATAACAGCATGAGAGGGACAGAACTCAAATGGGAAATCGTGCTGCTGTGAGAAGCCAGAGAACCAAGGAGAAGATAAGAGGAAGGAGGGCAGATGTTGAACAAAAACTGTGTGGGAGATGAGACATGAGAATAGAAAACAGGTGATGTTTTCAGTAACATTCAGAACCTTGA
This sequence comes from Baryphthengus martii, assembly GCA_013396935.1. Classification (NCBI taxonomy): domain Eukaryota; kingdom Metazoa; phylum Chordata; class Aves; order Coraciiformes; family Momotidae; genus Baryphthengus; species Baryphthengus martii. The sequence goes on from VWZK01002087.1 coordinate 56,374, forward strand.
GCGTCTTTCAGAGATTGGCACACCGGTCCCTGGAGGCGCCTGGTTCTTCAGGTGCTGGTGTCTTTCAGCGTGAAGCACGGTGATCGATCTCTAGCTTGAAGCAATGCATCGGTGCCTCTGCTCCTCTGCTGCTTCGGCGCCTTGTCGATGCCTCTGAGCTCTTTCCAGTTGAACAGTCCGAAGAGCTTTCGGTCTGTAGATTTCGGTAACGAACGTGTTGGAGTTGATGTTGTCGAAGCACTGATTTTTCCACTGTTGTAATCAGAAGGCAAGATGTCAATGTTAGTCTAGAATAGTTCTGGTGGTGTGTAAAATAATCGCCTAAAATGTGTATGATGGGGATTTGAAACTGTGGAGAGTAAACTAAGAGGGACTCAAGAGAGTCAATATCTGTCTGCCTTGAATGTAGAGCATCTGCGTGGGCTGGGGCCTATTTCCAGTGCAGGACCCGTTCACAGAAACACTAATGTACTGGACTGAGTGAAGGGCTTCGAGAGTTTGATTGTGCTGGACAAAAGCTTGAGAGAGCAGCAGGTCTCTCCTGTGTGCTTGGAGAATCGGTCCGCGAGAGAACTCTCATTTCTGAACTCACAGCAGATAGAGCCTTTCACAATTTAGGGCTCGTAGCTTCTAAAACCAGGTTTGGTTTAAGTTTTATTCTTTTGCAGGAATGTTTTTTTGTGTAGGGAATTTCTTCTCTGGTCTTTCTGAATGGTGCTGGTGGCCTGATCCCAACGATCTCTTCTATGGCATTGGCACAGAAGTTTTACTCTTTAATAACACAGCAGCCTTTGGGTGCCTGATTTGCTTTCCTTGGTGGTTGTTGTGTAATATTATTAGAAATAATATCTATTTGGTGTAGAAATTCTTGGGTTTTCTGGCAAGGCGCCATCAGTCAGTAGGTCATTTTGCTGGCCAGTGAATTCTACTATGTAGTTTTTCTGATGATGTTTACTTTTAGTTGTTCTAGGGTTTATAGATAATACCTTTTACATTTGGAATTTTAAATTTAAATTTTTCTTGAAGATAAATGAATGTCTCTTGGGTTTTCTGTTAGAAGTTGAACAAGTTGCGATCTTTGCCATCACCAAATGAGAAAATAAACAAGGTGCTCTATGAACAGTAAAACCACAGAAGACAAGGGTTTTTTATGTTCAATGTTGCTCTCTAACATGTTGATCTCAGCTCCCTTGAGCTCAACTCTCTACACAGCATTTCCAGTCTTCCCACTAACAATGTTCTCTAAACCCACTGTCACTGTGGTCTGAAGTTCCTATTGAAAAACCAAACAGCAACAACTGAAAAAAAAATAAAACCACAACAAAACAAAAACCACAAAAAACCACATCACACCCAAAAAAAAAAAAGAAAGGCACAAAGTACCTTGTTCTTTTTTTTCACCCTGTCTTGTTAGAGGGGTAAGAGATGACATGTGCTATGGCTGATACCAAGCTTGAGGCAGACTCATGATCCATCCTCTTAGCAGAAGAGACCAAGCTCTAGTAGCAGTCTGTTTCCTAAGTTAGGGACTTCTGGTCATACAGGTGAATATGGAATTTCACATAACTTGTCAGAACACCCCTTTGGTGTCCCTGCCCTTCCATCAAACTTGGTTAACATTGAACTTAAAGTTATAAAAGACTGAAAAGGAGACTTCAAGCGTTGTATCTTAGAAACCTGCTAAAAATGCAACTCAAAACACCGTTTTAAAATGCTTTTGGTTGCCCAGTGCTGACCTGGACTGTCCTGTACTCTGACCAGTCTGCTTTCAGTCTAACGCAGCCCTTCACACTCTCACGTTATGTTAGGAGGAAAACTAATCCTCGGGTTACATATGGAAAAACAAGAACATTCGTTTGAAATGAAGTGTGTGTTTCTGTCTGGACCAGCTGCCTGTTCTAGATTGGTTTTATTATTTGCTTTCACCAGCACAGGCAGGATTTTGCAAGAGTAAGTCTTTCTGCTACTCAGGCACTAAGTTATCTGCCCTTCTTTGCATGAGTTGTTCGAGCTACTTAACATGAACCTTGTTTAGCACAAGAAAGACATGGACCTGTTGGAGCAGGGCCAGAGGAGGCCACAAAAAGCATCTGGGGCCTGGAACTCGTGCTGTGAGGCCAGGCTGAGAGAGTTGGGCTTGTTCAGCCTGGAGAAGAGAAGGCTCCAGGGAGACGTTATTTTGGCCTTTCGGTACTGAAAGGGGGGCCCTACAGGAAGGATAGGGACGGACTTTTTAGAAGGGCCTGTTGTGACAAGACGTGGGGTGATGGTTTTAAACTAAAGAGCGGGAATTTAGTCTAGATGGAAACAATCTTTTATGCCAGTGATGGTGAGACACTGGCCCAGGTTGCCCAGAGAGGTGGTCGATGCCCCATCCCTGGAAACATTCCGAGTGAGGTTGGCTGGGGCTCTGAGCAGCCTGCTCTAGTTGCAGATGTCCCTGCTCTCTGCAGGGTGTTGGACTAGATAACCTTGAAAGTTCCTTTTGAACCCCAGTCAGTCTGTGATTCTCTTCTTTCCCTGTGCTAACGTGGGGCCTGTGGCAATTTCCAGATAACAAGAATTCCACTTAAGTACATCGAAGGGGTTTGTGCCCTGTACAAATATAATCAAATAAAATTTTAAAATAAAAATAATGAAAGCAAAAATTAAGAGGGGAATGGGACACCTGTCCACACAGAGCAGATCTCTTTCCTTAGTCAAAAAAAACCAAACAAACCACACTTGTGTTTGTGCCTAACAGCCTTACAGGCTTTGTGACTGTTGAGAAGTCCTGCCCTCAGACCTTCGGGAAGCTCCTGGGGTCAGAGTTCAGAAGAGCATCCATCCAACCCTCCTAAGCGGGCAGAAGTGGCCTGGGGTGCTGTGCAGGGAGAGGACACCCTGTGTACCTTGCGTTAGAGGTTTGGAAGGGCAGGCATAGGAACGGGAACAGGTTAGATACACTTGCTGCCTGTTCTCTTTAATAGTCTCTCCACAGTGTGTCTGTCCCTCATTACTGGGGATCGTTTCCAGTACTGGCTGTGAAGAGCCGTCACCATTTGACTAGTTAGAATAGTAACAAATTAATGCGCCTCTGCCCTTTTTCTCGGGCTGCATAAAGAATAATCTATTAGCACAAACTGCTCGGAGAGACCGCAATTTAAATATTTTAGCATTGCAGTATCTATGACTTATCTGGCCGATTTCCGATAACCCAGTGGCAGCGTTGGCTTTCCAACGGTGCTACACAATAAATGTGGCTTTTCCCTCGTTATTTAGTTTGGGGGTTCCTCAAACTGGTTCCCTGTCAGCTGAAAGGTATCCCGGTGGTGGTGGCGTTCGCCAGAGCTCCAAGTAAAAATGACTTTGTTCTCTGCTATGTTAAATTGGCTGGTTAATTCTGGTGTTATTTACCCTGTAATTCATTAGTTTTACTCTACCATTGGCAGCTGACAGGCTGTAATTTCATGCCTTGCAATAAAAGATGTCTCATAATCTGCTTCATTTAGCAGCAAGAGAATTTAATGAAATTAACTGCAGTCCTAATTATGCCAGTGAATACTAAAGACTGCTATCAAGTTTCCTCAGAAAAGGACAAGGTCCACCTCGTGAAGGATTTAGAATATAATTTCCTGGGAAAAGTTGCAAATGTCTCCTTCTATTGGCCAACAAGGGCCAATTACAAGTGCTGATATGACTTTAATGAACTAGTTTGTTCTGAGTATGTCTCACAAGGAATAATAATTTTGTATTTTTGAGCAAGTTTTTAGAGGTTTCTCTCCTTTAGAATAGCTGATCTATGAGAATTTGTTATTTTACTTCTGTTTCGAAGAATTTTTCCTCATCTTTAGCGGCGCCTTATGCTGACTGCCAGCAACTGAGGAGCTACATGCTTTGGATATGGAATGAGGGTAGAGGGTTTGGGACATCTTCAGCCCAGAGGACATGAGACATTTGTTCTCATACACCGTAATTCGCTGGAAAGTTCATAGCTCAGTTGCATAAATTGTTGAAATAAGAAAACACACAAAAGAAACACGGTGAGAGTGCTGATGGTGAATGGAAGAAAAACTGATTCTGAGGAGCATTCCTAGGGCTGTGGAAACTCTGAGGCTGTTCTTTGCAATTTTGTAAAGAGTTTCTTCTGATGCGTGCGATTTTATTTTTTTTTTTGTGCATATTCATGGCTTTGTATTGAAAAACAAAAAAGATCTTTCTTCCTTTACTGGCACATTTTTCTCAGTTTCCATTCCAAAGTATGAGAGGATGTATTTGCCAAATAGGCGCTAACTGCTCTCTAAGCGCTGCCGCACTTAGACAACACGATGTGAAATGTAACCGCCATTTTATGGCTTAAATGATGTTAAATGTAGTTAATTGGAAAAACTTTTAACTGCAGAGAATTTCCCTATGAATAGCCTTCATAATAACCATCTCACTATAAAACGCAAAATGCTTTGCTCGCAAGGACAACTGTACTATAAAGGTGAAGTGTATTGATCGAATTACCTGGGATAATAAACTTCGGATGAATAACTCCTCTATTGATGAATGGGAGAAGTCTTCCTTTTTCCCTAATGCTGTTAGTGTGATGGGAAGGCAATTGAGAGAACAGTATTACAAAGTGCCTGGTTGTTTGGAGCATAGTTTATATTTTTAAGTTAAATAGCTGGGTGAAATTGCTGATGGAAAATGCCATTGGATTTTATTTTTTTTTACTGTTTCTGTTCCTTTTTCTTTTTAAGCTGTCATTTTTTCCAAAGCACAATCATCTTCCTTCAGATAAAAAGTTATAGGACTATATAAAAGTGAATATATATGGGGAAAGAGAGTTTTAATGGTCAGTATTTGCAACAACTTGTAAAACCGGATAAAGAGACAGCAATGAACTTCTCCATACACACCAGTGAAAAGTGGATTCGGCTGCTGGAGATGCTCATATCAAAACAGGGAAGAGTTTAGCGCCCCAGAAAAGAGGAAGAAATGTGATAGAAGGGAGCTTGGAAGAAGAAAAGATGTTCTGGTTTTTGTTGCTTAGCCCATGCTCTTTCCTTTGCTTTCTGCTTAGCAGGAACTTCATGAATTTGTTAGAATTCTGGGAAAGCAAAGCAAGGTAATGGGTTTAACAGCTTGAATTTTGGATTTGACCAGAGATATCAGCTACCTAGGCAACTTTGGATACAGAGCTTGCAAAAAGCCTAATGCCGACCTTTTTTCTCTCTCAGAATACAATTGGAAAACTGTATGTTTATTCAATGTATAGTGATACCTGTAATTGATTTTTTTATGGGTGAGAATGAAGTAAGGGGTGAAGAGAATGGGATGGCTTTAAAAAACTTGTTCGTGGAACGTTTCGGCAAATCCTCAGAGTCGTTGATCAAAGTGAGTAAAGATACAGAGCATTCTGACATGTGAGTTCTTGAAATGTGGTTTATACCATCAGGTGAAAAAGAACCACAAGGAGCTGATTAACTAGTATCTGTATGGCAAGCTTTGAAACTTATTGTCCAAAAAGAAAGATGTACATGTTCCAGGGGAAAGTATTCGACCTTAATAGCATGGCGTAAGCCTTTCACCTTACTGCAGAAGGGGAATGAGCATGTACTATGAAATGCTAAAATAATAGCGGGATTTAAAATTGGTTGTGGTGAAGGAAACTGTGGAATTAATAATCATAATAGACATAAGACCTCAGGATGGAAAGAAAGCTATATTATTATGTGATGTTTTATCTAAAAAATAGCCAAATCTGACTTGAGTACTAAATATCATTACGATTTTCAAGCATTTTTCTTCTCCAATTTTTAAAGACTCTATCAAAGCAGAGAGCCTTTAGTTATTATAGTTGAGTTTGTCCATACAATATGCTTTAAGATCGTTAGACACACAATTTGAATTAAAATTTTTAAATTATGGAGTGAAAAACTACATGTAATCCCCATCCCTGGAGATACTATAAAAGCTGTGTAGATGTGGTGCTGAGGGACGTGGTTTAGTGGTGTCGTGGCAGTGCTGGGTTAATGATTGGACTTGATGATCTTGAAGGTCTCTTCCAAACAATTGTGTGATTCTAAGATTTCATGCTTTAAGTTTGTATAACAATAGATTTTGTCTTAAGAAAGTCTCCAAAGGTTGAACTGAGTAAACAAGTATGCACCAAAAGCCTCAATCAGATACCAGGAAGACAAGTGAGGAGGGGAACCAGATGCAGGAACAAGTTTCAGGAAAACATTGCTACACGTAAGCATCATTGGACTACATCATTCAAGCTCAAAACCATGAGTATTAGGAAAATAAATCCTTTTGATAAGGTAATAATAACCAAGACCAAAATACTGATTTTAAATACCATCATATAATTACAGCTTTGCTGTGAAGAATGATGTGTATCGGCTGACCTGATTACTTTACTGTGTTTTCTTATTTCTTTTGGTGTATACAAACTATGAAAAAATGACCTAAAGGACCGTAAATCTTGAACAAGACAAAATGTCTTATCATAGATTTAATTTATTGCAGTTTGAAATAGGACTTAGTGTAAGAAACAGACTCAAAGCTGAGTTCCTTCATCCTACGTATCAGAAGAAATTATTCTTTGGAGGAGTTCTAGGATGATGTGAAATATTCTGTGAGTGTGATCACCTTGTTTTAGAGAGAGAGACAGATAGATACAGACACACACACACGTATATATGTGAGAAACCCCCGTATTAAAAAAATACGTGTAAAAACCGTTATCCTGTAGCAACGGAAAAGGTAGAACAGAGGGCAACCGGAGCGAAACAGGGATTTGAGAATATCCGTATATTCAAAAGGTAAGAGCGAGACAGGTCTGCAATCTTTGGGAAGAGATTAAGAGGAGCCTTCTTTTAATGGTCGGGATTGATTCCGCGAGGCTGTTTGAGCTCGTGTCAAGCACGACGCAAGGGGGCAAGAACTTACGCTGGAGAAGAGGCCAAGCACCACAGGAATGAGGGTGGAATCTGAGTAGCGATAAAACAGACATTTTTAATATGTTACATGCAAAATTCAGTTTGGATTATTAGCAAGCGTTAGCTTGGTGAAGGATTTTCAGAATTCATTCCTTAATGCAATTCATTTTTTGCTGGCTACCTTCGAACTTTGGGAGAATAAATGTTTAGTTGATACCACAGAGCTCCATCACCAAACTTTCAGCACCCAAAATTAAAAGCTCAATTTAAAATGTGAGCTAGATCAGAAGCTCACCGAGGCAGAAACTTGTCTGTGTCAAGGGGCTTTGATGTCAGTAATGTCTATTGTTTAATGTCTGCTTTTTGCTTTTAAATGCCAATGCACAGCATGGAGGCCTGGCCCTCCCATTGTGCAACAGAGGGTGCTTTGGGTGGTAAGGAGGAAAAAAAAAGGAGAAATCTTCCATCCTGCCGGCACAAAGTTGACAGGTATGGAGGCTTTTGGAGGTCTTTCTTAAGAAATTGTGTGCTGAAGTGTGCAAATCCGAAGTAAGGGTGCTGTGCGCACACGTGTGCAAGAGAAAGTTAGCAGTCAGTCAGGTTTTATCTCTTAATGAATAGAGACTGCTGAAGTAAGGGTTAGGTAATTGAGTTTATAATTAATTAGCCATAACCCTCATCAGATAAAGCAGTTGTCGAGATTTTTTTTTATCTCCTTTCTCTCCCCAGGGCCTGCCCTTCTTTGTCCTTGCACTGACAGCCAGCACTTATCTTAGGCCTTCTCCAGGTCTGTGCCCATCAACCCCTCCTCCCTTGGGCTGATTTTTGGTGGTCAGCTGAGACCCTTATTGTCCTGTAAGGCTCACAATCAGCCTAGCTGTCGGGTGCGGGGATGATGAATTAGCGGTAGGAGTTAACGTGTAGGTGAACTCCAGATTGGACTCCTGATAGCTCACCGAGCGGCTTCTGTATGTTAGTCACTCTCCCCGGCGCTGATCCGCTGCTGACACTTCGCAACAAAGAGGTTAAAAAGGTAGATCTAGTAAAAGAAATGGTGCATTTCTCCAGAAAGTTAGGATGCTTACAAAGAACCCTTAATTTCTTCTGCTGTGCAATTCACTGCAACAATACCGGGAAAATAAATTAGATTTTACACTGTTTCTCTTGGTGACCTTATCTCCCCTACATTGTGAGTTGAACTCGCTTGCTTGCAGTAGGGGGAGAAACTTTAGACACGTATCTTAAAAGCATCAAGATTGTATAAGGTGTCTAGTCCCTCTGCCCATCGAGCTAGATTAAGGGGATTCGGACATCAAATTTACCCGCTATCAAAACACTGTCGTTTTACAGGTGCGTTGCAGAAAAGGAGCTTTTTGTGCTGTGTTTGTGGTAGGCTTGTGGCACTGGGCCGGGTTGTTTAGAGGGGCTTACCTGCTGGAGGAGAAAAGCGTTCAGAAACTGGTCTGTGGCTTTTCTCTTCGTCTGGAGTTTTTGAATTAGAGGTGAAGACTCGCGTGTCTTACGATACTGACTTCAGGCTTCAGCCGTGCACCGTTTCTCCTTAATCTGAGTGGCAGCGCTAGAAAATTTAACAAAGTCTCTTGATGCAAGAAAGGCTGTATTCTTTTTGAAAGTATATAAAGCGTTATTCTTCTGTGGTCTCCTTAATTTCCAAATCAACTGGTAAAGCTTCCCTTTTTCCTTGTCGATTCAGTGGCAAAACGCGTTTTTAGTTCGACTTCAGTTCTTTTTGGACTGGAGCAACAGAAGCTTCCCGGGGCGCACGTATGCCTTTCGAGGATCTTCCTGAAAGTTAAATCAGTAATATATTAGTTAACCTCCATTTAAGATGACAGTGTAAGTGCATAAAAGATACTACTGATGGCAGAACAAACCTGTTCCATTTTGGAATAATAGTTTAGCAATTGTCCTAGCGGATCTTACAGCCCTGCAGCTGCCGTACTGTAGTGCTCAGGGTTTGTGAAGCTCTTCAGTAAGGCAAGATGCGTACTTTACCCGAGCACAGGAAAGCAGCTTTTTCAGGTACCTCGCTGCTAACCGATTGATCTAGCGGTGGACTCAAGGAAGCAGTTCTGCGTCTTACGTTTTGGCATGAGTCAAGACAGGGGAAATTCCAATTAGAGATGCAGAAACATTTATGAATTGTTTTTTTCAGGTATTGAGCAGATATCTGTAGGGGTCGTGAAATCTCCATCCTTGGAAGTGGCTCCAAGGGTGACTTGGAGATGACTCCTCAAGGCTCAACAGGACGAGGTCCTGCATTTGATGCAGAGGGCTGGACTGGAAGACCTCTTGAGGTCTTTCCAATATGTCTTGTTTTGATTCTGTCAATCTAGGTGGTGTTCCAGTAATCTAATGAGCAAAAGTCATGTTTTATGCTTTGCTGACATTAACACTCTGGAACACTAGTATGATAAATGTTTGTATTTCAGTGAATTGAGCTGATTTTAGACCAGGTGAAATAATAAGAAAAGATTGTTGGAGGATCACTTTAGACAAGAGTGAAAAGCAGTGGTGTAAGGTCCTCTGTTCTCAGCAGCGGAGTCCTGCTGCGTTGCAGGTTCTGCTCATCTGATGGGAATACTGCTGCTGTTCTGAAGGGCTTTGTGGAGGTGACTTGCTGGCACTTTTCACTAATGCACATTTAAGAAAAAATACAAATGCCCAACAAAGCCTGGAAACAAAATCACCTCTGTACATGAATCTTAACCCACCCTGCCCCCAAACCTATGTATTCAATTCTTAGACTGTTTGTAGTATATGGAGACAGGGTTGCTCGTGGGCTACTGGAGTACCTTGACCAACCTTTCCAGCCCTGTTTCACTAATTCTGTGGTGAAAAAGTGAGCCTCTCGTAGCCTGTATGGATTTTCCTACGTGCACCTCCTAATTGTGGGTCAGAACAGCCAGGTTTGCATCTTGCATCTGGAAGTAAAGCAAAGGGAACCAACGGCCTTCTCATCCCTCAAAGAGGCAGGTCGTTGGGTTGTATCTATGAGAGAGGCCAAGCATGAATACAGCGGAAGAAAAGAAGTTAATGATCATCTCTATAATACAAGGGCTGCACCAAATTTTTCTCTGGGTTGAGAATTTGTACTTTCAATGAGTATCAGCCTTGTATTATGTTATCTCATGCAGAAGGGTAAACTAAGTGTGCATTGCTTGTAATTCTAGGAAACAGTGGAGGGAAAAAGCTTTTGCATTTGCACAGTTTTTTTAAAGCAAAGCTGATAGTTTCTTCTGGAGAAGCATTAATAGGATGGATGCAGTCTAGATTGAACTGGTGTTTACAGGGTTGGGTTCGGGATGGAAAATTCTTTTTGTTTAGTTTTCACTAGATTTTTATTTTCTGTTATTAACAGTGTATTGTATATATATTACATATACAAAAACTAATAAATTGTAGAGAACTAATAATAAACTATGTATTAATGTAGTTAGTGTAGTTGTGGTTTCAAGGTTTGGTTTTTTTCTTTTGACCAGGACTCTTTTTTCTCTAATACCCATTTTACTATAGATATTAGAGAAAGCTGTGTATAGTAGATCAGCACCGTTTCAGGTTTTTTTAGTTGCTGTTGGTAAAGGGAAATTACATGCTAAAGGAATGTTCAGTTGAGGTTTTAGCTGTCATCTTCCAATGTTCAGCTCTTCAGAAACACCTGGAGTATCTTCTAGGACATGTTAAAGAATGTCCATGTTTTAAATCAGTACTAAGGTTGACATACTAAATAGGCAAGTGTGGAGAAAGATAACTAAAATTTTGTAGCTCTTCAAAGCTTAGAAAATAGTAGTGAACATCTACAGGAAGATCACAGCGGGGATGCTTCAAGCAGTTGTGAGGTACCTCACTCATACTGACTCAGTCACACACCATGGCCTTTGATCAAATGAATAAAATTTGTGGTGCTGTGGAAAACGTTATAACAACTTCATTATTTTGCAGGAATTGTGGGAAATACCAGTTTTTCATGATACCAGTACAGAAATTTGTCTCGTCTCAGTGCCGTGGCACTTCACTAATGCGCTTGCAAGAACATGCCTGTTGAGTATGGAAGGCAGGAGAATGTTTCTGAAAGGCTGGACAAGATTCACAAATGCACATAAGCATCCTTTTGAGATTGTAAACCATCACTGATACTGATAGCAGCTAATACCGCGATACTCCAGGCAGTTCAGCATCCTCTATCACCCGTAGCAGTCAGATTTCTGTTCTTCCAGGGTATTAATTGTTTTTAAATCTCTAAGGTACAGCATGAGGTACATACCATTCTGCTTGGATTTTTAAACAGTCAAATTATGGTACTGTTTTTACAGGATGTTCTCCTGAGAGATGCTGGGGACAGTGATGAAAGCTTTCAAATTTTTTACATTTTTATTTTTAATAACCAACTTGTTATAGTAAGAGGAAAGTTGGAACACTTGGGCTTAAGACTTACCGGTTTGCAGATAGGAAGTCGAGGACCTTTGAGGCATTCAGACTTGCAAAGAAGCTGGTTTAAGGGCAGTGATAAGATACCAGAACTTTCTGGTTTAGGCAACCTGGATAAAGTTGCAGGGATAATTTAAATCGCGACATATTTGCAAACCTGTTCTGTTTGTAGGAAACAAAGAGAGTGGGCTTTTTTCCTGGAAGGCGTCATTGAGAGAAAGCTGCGATTTCCTGAGTGACGTCAGTGCTTTTTTCTCCACTCTGGTGATTTCAGAGCAGGGATTGATGGGTCTCTCTTCCTTAACGAGTTTTCTAAATTGATTTGATCGTTGGTTTTTGTCGCTTTTTGTCATTTCCATGTTAGTTCTACAAAAAAAAAAAAAAAAAAGGAAATAGTCCGACTGACACACCCGAGCACAGGGTATTAGAGTTGGTAGTACCAAGTACCGTCATCAGCCATAATTGACAAATAATACCCCTCATAAATACTGCCAGTCTTTTCAATTAGTTTTCATCTCAAATTCGGGATGCAAAATGATGGCCTGTCAACTGACAATGGATGACAAAAATTAATAAATTGTCTTCTAAATAGTATGGACACTTAAGAAAAATTGGGCAGCCAATTTAGCACAGCATGAACCAGGGGGAACCTTTTGTACTGTTGCCGTGCCACTAATGTTGTCTGGGTCTTTATTAATGGTGCTTGGCTGCTGCTGACAGTTTTGTTGCTACTGGCAACTTTCTTCATTAAAATTAAAGCCAGCGTCAAATCCCATTAGCCGCACTCTGGGTACCTTGCATTTTTATTTATATATGTGCTTTTTTGTCTTTACAAACACGTTCTTTATCTATAGAAAGTTGGAAAAGGTGGTTAAAAATCAGTCTTTCGTCTTGTCTGTGGCTGACTACTTAACTAAATAATGGATTATATTTTTTTGAGGGGGGTTGTCTCCAACATGTTATAACATGGCTAGTCTACAGCTAAGGAACTGCGCAGAGAAATCCATAAATGAGGTTTATAAATTACCTTTCGTGAACGTAGTGTTCTTCTGCATCGCCTGCGAGCTAGTTGGTTCTCAGATACTCTCTCATAAAACAGTAATAGCCTCTGGAGGAGAGCAGCTCACTTGTGTGGCATTCTTCTGCTGCCTGTTCAGCTAAAACATTAATGATGGTGCGTATATGCCTAAAATTTGAGCTATCAGCACAGTCTGAAAGGCGACTGTTTATAGGGAAAATACACCTTCTGTATCTTTGCATGGTTTTTGGGAGGAGGGAATATATCTGTTTCTGAAAACATCTGATGGTTTTCTGCTTTAAGAAGTCCTGAATTGACCCTTCAGATGTACGTCTTCCTTTGTACAAATACATAGCGCTGGGTAACAGCCTTTGCTATACCTGCTGTTGCTGCTGAGTACTCTAAAACGTTACAACACCAAGTGACTAGTGCATTAAATTACCCGAGGTATGTCAAAGCAATCCATATTCTGTTATACAGATGGCACAGACAGAGCTGACCTTAACGTTAAGGCTTCGCATGGAAAAATCTAATGCTACCAGAAACATCTCAAAGCCTTGCTGCCAGAAACACCTAGAGCGGACCGTGATCTAGCCGTATGCTTTCGCTAATGGGATGCTCTTTCTGGAGCATCTCGCTTTGCCACCACTTTATACCGGCCATTTCCAGGGGTGGGCATTTCCAAGAGAATTTAGTCGCTGCCACCTTTGTTACAACATCTTGTGTTAATTACACCGCTCTGGGCTTGTGGACCAGATCCACCCTAGTGGCTTTTCTGACATCATCTGGATGTGAGCCAGTGATCCAAAAATGTATCATCCGCTTCCTGATTCTTAAGGCCTCTGATGGATGGAAATGCCTTGCGAAACGCGAAATACAACTTGGGTTTACGTACCAAGTGCGCTGTAACGTGCTTCTGAGCGAGCAGAGAGGTAGGACGACGACTTCCGTCAACAGCTGATTTTTACTGTTAAGACAATAGAAATGTCCTTTGATTCAGAAAGTAGAAAGTGAGATGGTTCATCTGTTGAACGGTCTTTGACACCAGAGAACGGGAGGTGAATCTAGGATAGATTTGGAAGGGAATGCCGATGGGCTCATTGCAGAAAACCAGCAAATGGCTCCAGATGCTATTATCTTCTGCCGCGCTATTTTCTTATCAGTATAAACAGAGCAAGTGCCGTATGCAAAACGGCATCTAAACATTCAATTAAATGGTTATGTTTGGGAATGATCTTCTATGGTAAGTGAAAAACAATTAACAGTTTAAATGGTCTTTTAAACTGATGCACTTACAGCAATTTTTTGACTGAAATATGTGCTGTGTGGCTCAAATCTGAATTTCAGTTCAACTGAAGTGTAGATTAACTGACCCTATCGTTCTCAAGAACGGATACTTTATAGAAAGAAAATAAACTGATGACACTGAATTAGCATCTGTCCAATAAATCCAAGTTGCGCCTCAGCTTTTCTGCTAAATCTTCTTGGTTTTAAAAAAAATAAATAAAAGAAGGTGTCAGTAGTTAATTGTTGACTGAAGCTTAATATCTGTTGAAGCAAATGAGCCATGAAATATCCTACATAGGAAGTATTGTATCTGGAGTGATTTTAACATTAAAACAATATTACAATTTTTAACTTGCTGACACAATATGCAGAATCCTTTAGTTTGGAATTGCACTGATTAATGCTAAGCTTGGCAAGTGGGGGAGAGGAGGAGTGTGTGCTGGCTATACAGCAAAGCAGGCCCAGACAAAACTAGCTGGTTTTGTTTTTTCTCAGAAGTACTAGTCTGAGGGATATTCAGTGTAATTTTGGGTTGCCTCAGACTATTACTTCAGGAATCTTACTGATAACCTTGTCAAAAAGCTTGATATATAATTTCTCAGAAAACTTCTTTCAAATGACACTGGCCATGTCTCTTGTATTTTGTTAACTGTAATTTCGATACCACCTGCCATAGTAAAAATGGATTGCTTCTGTTAATGGCAGCAGTAGCTTTGCCTTTATGCAGTAACAATTTAAGGACACACCTGTATTTGAAAGTTTTCTTCAGATTGTCCCCTTAAATCCCTGGAAATGGCCTTGGGTAGGATTTGACTGGGGCATTGTTGGTGTGGAGGTACGTTGATGCAGAAGCAGCAAGTGAAGAGGCTTCAGAAACTTTGATTACAAGTTTGCGCTGTAGAGAAGTGCCCTTCTCCTTCACTGCCCCTGCTGCTGCTGTGGAGTGCTACTCGGCCTGCTGGGAACTGGGGAGGGTCCTTTCTTTTCCACTAGATGTTGACTTGGTCTTTGATGAAAGGCAAAAAACCCCAGACCCTGGTTTTCTGTCTTCTCCTGATCAACAGAAGTCATGTAAGGTGGTGTATGTTGGCTTTTTGGGAGGGAGATTTTACACCCCGTGAAATGAGTTTCTTCTCTCAAAGACACGACAGTGTGACTCAAGTCATGGTCCTTGACCTGCACTAGAAGACTTTTGGGTGACTTAGCTACATGTTTTTATATATTTCAAGCTGAAGCCAGGATGATTTTGTTTTCAGATGATAAACTACACATTGATTCATCAGCACAATCAGAATTACTTATTTGCTCTCAATAAAAAAAACCAAAACAAAACGATTGTGTATGATCTGAAAAGGATTATTTAAAAAGACGTGGCTCTGCTGCTCCTAATAGAGAAGTCATCGTTTTTTATGAACAGTTTGTTTAGCTCAATGTCTAGTGAGATGTCAAGCAAACAGCAAAGGGATGTGGTCGTACCTGTCTCTTTATACAGCTGCTGGTTTGTGCCTGGGTATGTTGTACATTTATCAAAATATTTTCCTCGTATTTGAGAAGAAATTGAGAGCGCAAGGGGCTCATTGCGTTCTCTTGAATGTAGGGTGTAGCTGGCAGTTGATCATGTCCAGAATGGGCTGTGATCTTCAGAGTGTGTTACATCTCAGGTGTCACAAGAGGGTGGTTTTGCTCTTCATGTCTTCTTGGTGTGGTGTGGTGGCCTCCACGTAACCAGCTCAAACGCCATCTCAGCATAGAGCAGGGTAGTGTCTGTGTTTTTTCCCTCTCTTCACAAAACATAAAAAGCTGTGCCAAACGGTCTATTCTAAGGAAAACAAAGCGTATATTTATGTTAGAACTATGTTAAAACATCCTTTCCAAAGTGACCTGTTGTGATGATCAGGTAATACGAGAAATAGGGTTATGACTAAATGAGGTTTCTTCCATTTTCTGCAGTTCTTTTAAGAGCATGAAACATGGTTTTGTGATCTTTAGGAAACACCGTGTTTGACTCAACCATTTTAATGGGTAACCCCTTTTAGCCCGTTAATGCATCTGTTTGTGCGATTGCTCTTTCTGACTCACCTTCTCTTCATTTGCAAAACTGCAGGGATGTGAATGCCTTAAATAAATTAGATATAAAGCGTTTCTAAACTGATTTCCGGAGGCAGACGTAGCACTTGTGACCCACTCTCTGAACTGAGCACAATTCCCGCCTCTAGGTTTTGGGATCTTTTTGGCATGCAGCGACATTGACCCATCTTCCCTCAAAATCCCTCCGTACGTACCACTTGGTGCTAGGCCAGCAAGACAACGTGCTTGGCGTGGAGAGACATTTCACTCGCTGAGTTTGAGAGTTATGGGTACATTTTGTAACGTTTCAGTAACTCTGAAGCAGCTGAATGCCTGGAAGAGGCTAATTCAATATGGTACAATTTCACTTAGCAGGTAAGGTGAGTCGGTTAAAGAGGGTGAAGGAACATTTTCTCATTACGTTCCTTACTCTTTTTCTTTTTTTTTTTTTCCTATTACAATGATGAGAGGATACTAGTTGCCCAAGATACATTAAGAGGACCTCTGAAGCATTGTCATCTTCATTCCTATTCTTCTTGAGAGGGTTGGGCACCTGAGGTATAGAAACAGTAGGACAAGTCAGAGCATGCAATTATTCTTTCTGTGCGTGTATACATGGATATATTTATTATTTTTTGAATTAGCTTTTTCTTGGTCTCCGGAGAGATTTGAGGAAGTAGAATGGAGGGGATGTAAGGAAGAGTGATGGGACATCTGTGCAGTGTTGAACCAGTTGAGCGCATCCTGGGAAGCTGGTCACATCTTGAAGCAGTCCAGGGAGCGTTGCTACGCGTGCAGCAAACGTCTAGTGTGATCATTGATGCCAACAATCTGGTAACCAGAGGACAAGGTATAAAAATAAAGAAGAATGAGACAATCAGGAAATACTGTTAACTAGAATAACAAAGAAGTTACCCTTCTACTATAGGATTTTTTAAAAAAAGGTTTTTCTTAACGTGCCCCTGCAAAGGATTAAGGACCAGAGGTAGAACTGTTCAGCAAAATTATTTTTTAATGCAGGACACTCCTTTTGATTAAAAAAAAAAATAAATCTAAAAAATCCCATTATAGTGCAGAGTTTCTGAGGGCTGTTCACGAAGACCTTTTTGGTCCCAAAATTTCACGACATAAAGTGTGAATCGTTTCTGCACAATAATATGGAACACAGTTTAAAAAAAAAAAAAAAACTCACACACTTTTTTTTTTTCCTCCTGCCAGTATTCTTGGTTTCGTTATTCGGTAGATGCTGTATTAAATTGGATTTTGTGTCCATCATTATTAAAATGTGAAGTGTGTCGGTCACAAAGCATACATTTCAGGGCAGTTAGCTGAATAATTCTTTTCTTTATTATCCCAAATTACTGCTGAGCTCTGGAGAGGTGAGCAGTTTAGCCAATTATTGCCATTTGAGCTGGATTTGTGGGTGATTAGCTCCTGGTCGAATTCAGTCCTGGCAAGGGCTTTGAAGCCTTCACTTGTGTGATTTTCACAGCAGTGAGGTAGGAATAGACGCGGCTAATGACAGGAAGGTCGCGTGGGTTATGTGACCTGTGAGGGGGGGGCTCGGGTTTAGCAAATAGGGCATCCACAATAACAAGTGTGTCACTAACCCCGCCGTGCATAATCGGAGTTTTATAGGATTGTTGGAGATGCTGACAGCTCAATTAAAGTGTAACCCTTTGTACCATACACCCTGGCAGAATGACAGAAATATTACCAACAAAAAAGGGAGGGGGCCACAAGGGAACTGGTTAAAGATCCAGTATTCTTTTTCTTTCCCCCCTTCATCGGAGCCTGCACAGAACAAGCTGCAAAAAGCATCCATTTGTGAAATAATAGGTTGTCCGGGGGAGGGGTATGGTGCCAAACATGGCTACAAAAAAAAAAAAAAAAAAGCTGCTCTTAAGTGGTCTTCCTGATGTTTCTATGGAAACACTATAGTATCAGGATAGAAAGTTAAAACTGGGCTTTAAGCTTTTCACGGCTTTTCTCCCATGAACCCCCCCTCCCCTCCCCCAAATCCTTACTTTTTATAAAAATATCATAAAGAGAGTTTCAGGGTTCAGGGAACGGAGGGCTACTATAACGAGAGCCAGATCACCTACCTAGAAGTAATAACGTCTGCACGACGATTCCTTTTTTTAGATCATTCTCCCCACCGCCCCTCAGCGCTCAGTTTGTTTCTTAAGGGAAATAAATATTTTGTTACTTCTTTTTCATGCCTGACCCTGCAGCCGTTTCTACCGCCACGAACATTTCCGCTCTCAGAGCCTTTTCCAAATCAACTGTGCCACGCAAGTCATGTTTGCTTGCACCAGATCAACTTCCCAGCCTTGTTTTTCCTTTGGAGTTTAGTCTCAAGTCGCAGCATTTCACCCAGGCCGTGCTAACTTCGTTTGCGGCCAGCGTAGTTAGGGCGCAGCGCGCGATGCCAGAGCCGCGGCGAGAGGTAAGAGTTCAAACGAAGCCTGATCGCTGCCGGCTCCTCTGCTGCTGACTTAGAACCCTTGGCATCCGCCGTCTGGTTTCTCCGACAGGAAGATAATGATTTGCATCGCAGCGCATTTCACATTAGCGCTGATGATGGTGTCAGGGAAACCACAACTGCCAATGCCAAGGGGTTAATAAACCAACTACTTGAGATCATTAAGGGCTGTGATTTTTATGTGGGTTGTTTTTTTTTTTTAGCAGCCCGGGGTAAGTGGAACAAACCTCAGAAGGCAACGGAGGCAGAAGCTGCTGTAAGGCAGAAAAATATTGTGACTTGCTAGGTGCTGTGTGCCTCATTCAGAGTGATAAACTGGGCTTAGAGCGAGAGTTGTGCCATACCCTTAAATGTGCATTTTGTAACGTGCCTGAACATTAAACTCAGCAGAAAGGACATGTGGGGAACTGTAGACTATGCACTGGGCTACTAATTTTATAAAGTCTAATGTTAGAAATAATCATAAACTAAGGCTAGCAAAAGAGTGCCCCTTTCAGAAAGCTCTCAGCTGAAGAACTGAAGAAATCTCCTACTTTGCTGAGCGTCCCTGTCCTTCAGTTCTATGTATCATGTTGTCTTTTAATGTGCACGTTTGGGGTCAGGAATATTACCCTGGCCGTTGTGCAGATGGGTGCGTATTTGGACTTGCAGGACTCTGGCAGAGCTCCGCCTGGATACTGCAGCAGGGCTGGATCTTCAGCTTTCCATTAAAATTCTTCTTCAGACACCAGGGTAGCTGCTCTTGCATGATCATCTTTTTTTGCCCCTTAAGAAAGTTGCTTGTTAGGGGAGTGAATGTGATGTTGCCTCATCCCTGGAAACACTCCAGGTGAAGGTGACCAGGGCTCTGAGCGACCTGCTCTAGTTGCAGATGTCCCTGCTCACTACAGGGGGCTTGTACTCAATGGCTTCTAAAGGTCCAACCCAAACCAGTCTATGACGGCTTCCTGTTCTCTAGTCCCAAAATTGCAATGCGGTTGTCTCATCAACCACATCGTTCTTGTAGGTAAGGTTAGTTGGTTCCTATGCTATGCAACATCCTTGAGAAATCCTTGTCTATGCCGTGGTGGGAGTACATTGCGTACGTTTTCAAAAAACTGCATCTGCAAGCTGGAGAGTTGTGAAGACTTCTCTTAAAATTATTTACTGCATGGCATAGGAGCTTGTGCATTACCCACAGTTGGCAGGTAAGGTCAGAAATCTGGAGGCTGAATTGTTGGCGCAATCGTTAAAAATACAATTGCAGTAGCAGCGAGCACTGGATTTGCTCTTCTCATTTACTATGTCTTTAATGATGAGATTCCTTGCAGGAATTTGGTAGCCATTCTTCATTGGAGGTGGCAATCCTCATTGCTGGTGCTACAGTGAACTCCAGCTCTTGCTTAATCGATGTTGCAATGGTTTTGGGGGGGGGTTTTTTTAGCCGATCTTGCTAATTTTTGTTAGTAGTTTGTGTGCACGGAGCTTGGAAAATAATGGATTTCAGAATGATTGTCTTAAGTTTTAGCAATGCTATTATCTTTTACTCCAGGTCAGATCTGGGGTCCTCTCTTTTTCTTTGTCTGCAGATGGAGATAGTGGCTGGTCATCCTCAGCATTAGGTGACCATTCATGGTGTAATGACCTGCTGGGCTGAGATACTGCCTTGTGTTTAGGGAATGATAGAAGAGATTTGGGTTCAGCATTCGGATTTCATCTTCTCCTGAAGCTGATGCGTAACGTAGATTTGAATAGTTTCTTCAGTGGGGAAGCATCTTTGAATCTGTCGCAAAACTCTGCTGCTACTGTCGTGACAGGTTTTAAGGAAGATGTGGAGATTTTCCTGCATACCTGGCTGCAGTCAGAATATATGGGGTCTTTTAGGGTTTTTTGCAATGTTATTGTTAGATACTGAAGCTCGAGATTCTTCGATGTCTCCTGTTTTCACATCTCTTCAGAGGCGCTCCACCTTTCTTGTAGCCCTTGTTTTGTGGTTCGGTTCGTCCCTAGTTGTGCCCTGTTACTCTAAGAGGTGTTTACTACAGGTTTTCAACTGTAAGATCTTCAACACCTTCATGGCTAATTGACCAAAAGACCAAGCAGCATTCCCTTAAGTTCCTGTGAAAAACTACTTAAGTTTGGGAGATTAAAAAAACCCCAAACACTTACATTTGTATTGAAAGACTGCAGATACATTGGGCATCTTCAGCAGCTTATTCCCCAGAGGATTAGTTACATACTCTGGTGCCTGCTCAAATGAATTGCTGGAGGGAGTAGCAACTACTATAAGCTTCTTATGGCATGCAAGTATTGGCTGTAGGTGAAATTATTTGAGCTGATGTCTACTGTATACTAGAAGAGTGGACTTCAAGACTAGAAACGTGTTACAGTTCACTATTCTGGAAGAAAAAAAAATAATAATTAATCTCTTGTTTGTTGTTGGGACAAGCTAGACTACTCCCAGTGCTGCTGGCCGCACTAACTAGAGTTGACAAGTCATGCAGACCTGGAAAATTTACCAGCATTTGTTCACTGTGTTTAGAGATTTAGGTTGAATATTAAAAAAAATGTCTTCCCTAAATGGATTGTCAAGGCCTGGCCCACGCTGCCCATGGCAGCGGTGGAGTCCTTGTCCCTGAAGGGGTTTCAAAGCCATGTAAAATGTGGTGCTGAGGGACATGGTTTAGTGGTGACCTGGCAGTGCTGGGTTAGCGGTTGGTCTCAATGACCTTAAAGATCTGTTCCGACCAAAATGATTCTATGATTCTCTGTTAATAGATTGAATGGAAGCGGATGTTTTATTGATGGGAATTCATACCTAATGGTTAGTTTGGGATTCTGCCTATGAATGGTTGTGTTTGCCGTTATTTGAGGGACGATATTTGTGACAAGTGTGAGTTTTGTTGTTTTTGTGACCAGGATAAAAATGATAGGGCTGTAGAAAATTCATAGCAGTGCTAGCTGCTAATCATAGTCAGTACAACGAAAGACCTGAGTGGAAAATGAAGACTTTATGCTGTTAATGATTAAGTACAAGAGTACATATTTCATTCTGTCGAAACAGCATCAGGGTAACAGTATGGGGTTGGCTAAAAATTAGGGAAGGGAAGAAAAAAAAAGCTTGCATGATGCCAGTGCCTCAGCCTTGGCAGCTTCTGAAAGAAAATCAAAACCAAAGTACTGTATTTCCTTTTCCAGCAGATCTCGCCTTGGCTCTGTTGACTTCAAGGGCTCTGCTGGTTTTACTTGGCATGCCAAGAAAAGTCAAATGTACCAAATCCTATTAAAAGAAATGAACAAATAAAATCCCAAACAAGACAAGTGCTACAGTGGGAGCAAATGCAAAAAAAAAAAAAAAACCCAAAGATGCAGTCAGTTAAGATGTGATCACTGGTATTCTGTTTGTGAAATATTTTGTGGCCCCTGGAAAAATCCAAAATATGTGGGGAAGATGGGGAAAACTAAAATGGAGCACAACAGGGCGTACAAAGTACACGCTTCACACACAGTATGAATTCTGGAGGCCAAGCAGTGGCTGGAGACGTCTCATGATGATCTGCATGTGCGTTTTGGTGACATTCACTTGTGGGAGATATGTAGGTCTGTTCTGCTACCGTCTGGCCGGTCCGTGTGAAAAATTAAGACATCTCACCTACCAGCAGTATTAAACAAGAGGTCACTTTTTTGATTTACTGCTTAAAACTTGAAATATTTCTGTAAAACAAATTTCTGATTGTTTCACTATTTCTCTCCCACGTGTTATTTGAGCAAGCCGGGTTTTTGTAGCTCATGGAACGGCATCCAGAGCGACGAGATTTAGCCGATTACGGCAGATTCCAGTGAGCTGTGTGCATTACGCGTAGTGGTCCCTTGACCGGTGTTGGGTTGTTTGGTTTTTTTTTTTCACCTCAAGTCCAATCAATCCTGCACTGGCGGCTTTTCATTAGCTGCTCGTGCTCTCGCAGTAATGATCGGGATGCAGAGCCTCACGGCAATCTGTAACTTCTCCTGGAGCCCCGAAGCTCAACAACGTAAGCTGATTGACTCGGTTAGGGCTCCAGTTTCTAACAGCAAATGCAATCAATAAATCTTTGTTGGTAAATAATTGCTATTGAACAGAGTTTTAATATAAATTTATGAGTGGTGTTTTATCACAGCTTGAGGCTACAGCAAGCCACTGAGTGATGGATTTCAGATAACACTTACATTCATTACATTAACTTTGTAAGTTATTTAAAGCTTGTACACTTAACATTGCTTTTGGCTTGCAATGACCTCCTGGGACTAGCCGTAGCACACACATTACTAATAAAGAGCTCGCGGTGCGTACAGACGGCTCCTCCGTTTGCTTTGTACGGTGACGCGGTTCCTCGAGCGCAACCTGAGAAGCGAAGTTCGCGCGCTTCGGTTGAAATGTTTTTCCTGTGGCTCATTAAAAGTACGAGGTAGCGCCGTCTGGCAGGAGACACGTTCCTCCGTTCGATGCGGAATTGCAGTTTTTGGAGGGAAGGGGGTAAAAAAATGGAATTTGAAGTGTGACATTCTTCTCAGTTTGGGAGGAAATTGGAGGTGTTAAATCCTTTGTGTTGAATCTCGAGGCTTTGGGTCAGCTACACCGAACTGCAGGGCTAAAGTAGACTGTAACAAATGAAAGTTTTCATACAAATTAGGGGAAATAATGTTATCTGATTAATAATAATTTGAGACAGATTATTTCGACAACAAAAAAAAAAAAGGATTTTGAAGTAGAAGTTGATTTCCTTGGTCCTTTACTGCACAGCTTGGAGACTAAATGTGATTTTTCCCATGTGCTTGTGTATACGTGGGAGCCTGTTGGCTGCGACTGGAAACGAGCACAAGCTACCTCTAAATTGCCTCGGAGGTACCAAAGGTCAGTGGGAACCCATATATCTCATTTCCTAGGCAGAGTAGTATCTGATGTGATTTAAATGTAGACATAATGTGACTGAAGTGAAGGGCTTTTTTTTTTTTGAAGTAATATTTCTTGTCATATCTGGGCCATTTAGGGTTTGGGGTTTTTTAAGTTTAGTTAAAGTGCATTAATAACTGATCTAAACTCCAATAGTAAGAGCATTTCTTCAGATCATTCTCTATAATTAACAAAGTGGTGGTCGCTGGCCTTGGGGGGGGGGGCAAAATGGTGGTTTCTATGGGCTTCTCTGCTTCATAACGCTTCAAATCAGTGCCTTGTATTCAGAGCAGTTTCCTCTGCAGGTGCTGGAAAGTATCTTTAATTCTCATGTAATATGAAAATCTGTCCTTTTTGCCAAAGTAGCACCTAAAGAAAGAAATCTGGGAAGTCTGGCTTGTTGGTTAGGCCCAAATAGGTACATCGTCCCTATGTAATGCTGAGGTATTTTGGTCTTTTGCATGAAAGCAGAGAATTCCGATTCAAAGGCAAGGTGAAACCTCATTTTTTTTCAACTTTCTTCATTTAAATCCAAAAATGGAATTTTATAATTCACACCTAGATAGAAGCAAAACTTCGATGTAGAAAAAATGTCAGAAGTAGTAAGTTTTTACTAATTACTGAGTTTATAATTGGCGTTAATTGAAAATTACTTCAGTAACAACGTGTTTTCTCTGTAGCAAAGGGGCAGTGAAAAAGATATGAAATATATATACTTTACTTTCTTCAAAACTTAAAAAAAAGGTGTGGGGAGGGAAATCACCATTGTGATCCTTGGAGCTTTTTCCCCATTAAATGGTCTGAAGAACAAACCAGTGCTGGGAAACGGTAATTTTTGATCCCCACAGCACAGTGATAACTAGAAGTGGGTCCCCCTAAATGCGAACGAACGTGCTGCAGGTGAGGTATGAAAGATGGGAAAGGTGAAGGGACAGATCACCTACTATAGACAAACACACAAGTCAAAGGCAGGAATAAGCTTTCATTTCTTTAATAGAAGAAAACAACGTCTCTGAGCGCTGGAAGACGGTAATTGGGATGTGCGACTCACGCTCGCAGAAGCTTTTATAAGAAAGCGTTTCAGAAACCCTCTTCTCCCTTGTAAAAGTTTGAGTTGTAGCAAGAAACAGCACAAAAAAAAAAAAAAAGGAATCTGACCCCCAGACAGTCAGAAAGTTCGGAGTTTGTACCACTGTGTAATTTAGTCACCAAACATACGCTTTTCTTTACGGTCCCATCCACAGATTGCTTTGAATTGTGAAGAATCGTTCTCTGAAGTTTGATTCAAAGTGTGTATCTGGGAGCAGGCAATTGTGAACTTGGCTCTTCCGCAGGGATCGTCTCTGTGGTTGCCAAAGGGGAGTTGTTAGTTCATACGGATTGTGGTGAGGGACTTCAGTTGGAAGTTCTATCATCTGGAATTTGCCCGACTCTAGAGGACTTCTACTTGTGCAAAACTGCCCCTTGTCCATTCATGGCTTTGGAACTGGGTCTGCGGAGAGATCGCTTTATAAAGCTGCAGGTTGAATGGGAAGACAAGTAGCTTTAATGAAGACAACTCTGTGGGAGTTGGAAGCATGATGCTTGGCACGATAGATCTTCTTTCTGTCTTCTCTCTTCCCGTTTTTTTAAATTATATGGAAAATTAGAATGGAAAAACTCATTTTATGGGGATTAGAGAACTGAAGCTTCTATTGGGTTAGATTTGCCCGGCAACAGGCACAAACCGGAATCCAGGAGGTTCCATCTGAACAGGAGGAAAAACTACTTTGCTGTGAGGGTGCCAGAGCCTGGCCCAGGCTGCGCAGAGAAGCTGTGGAGTCTCCTTCTCTGGAGAGATTCCAAACCCGCCTGGACAATGTGATCCTGGACACTCTGCTCTGGGTGACCCTGCTGGAGCAGGGCAGTGGGGCAAGATGATCTCCAGAGGTCCCTTCCAACCCCCACCAGTCTGTGATTCTGTGCACTTTTATCAGAACCCAGTCTGTGAACTAGTGAGTCGCTGTGGTAGGTACCGTACATGACATCTCCACCGGGAGCCTTCAGTAGGACTTCCAATAACCAAAGTGAATTCATTAGGAACTGCCTTCTGTCTTCATTTGGGGACTTAGAATTTCCTAGGGAAGCACATTGCTAGAGCATGGCTTGATTAACCACCTTCAGTGTGCTGCAGCATGTTGTATGGTGCTTTTTGAAGTGACGTCCTGGTTTTAGGCTGAGAACGGGTTAATATTACGCAGTAGTAGTCCTTGTCCGTTTGAACGCAATGATGACTTCTGTCACTGATGTTTAGATTGAATATGATTTGGGGAAAGGTGAGTCACCTTGCCTACCTCGTCTCCTCTTTGATCATACTTCTTTCATTAAATTATCTAGAATTTATTGGAAAAGCGCTGGGTTTGCCTTGTTTCCATTTTGCTGCTCTTGCCTGGAGTTTGGTGTCTCTTTGGCTGGAATGAACAGCCGGGAGGGTTTCCGTTGCGGTGTCACCTTACTGCAGAGAGAATGACAACTTAAACCTGAGCTCTTTCCTGCTCTTGGAGAGGCTGAGCCTGGGCAACCAGCAGTCCTCAGGAATACGCTGAGGGGAGCACAAGCCACACAGTAGGATCCTCTCTCAACCTGAGGTTCATCAGTTATTTTTATAGACCTAGGAAATGCGCTGAGCGTGGTGTTTTTATTGAGTAGGTGCATACGGGTAACCTTACTCTGTGTCAAATGAAAATGTGCTTTCCTGAAGTATGGAATTCAGTGCAAAAGAGTTTTCTCTACCCGTGGGACGAAGCCAGCGCTGATACAGTCTTTTGTTTCCATGATTTGCTTTATGAAAGCCACACATGGAAGCTTTTCCTCCTAAACTGCAAATGCTGAAGCTGCTGACGGACAATGCGCATCATGGGAGAAGAGGGAGAAAACTCTCTCTGTGTCTTAAATAGTTGCATGTTGGCAAAAGAGCGTTTAGTTTTTTTCTTTTTTTCTCTCTACTCTAGGGTATGCTGCTAAAGCGAAGTGGCAAGTCATTGAATAAAGAGTGGAAGAAGAAATACGTGACGTTGTGCGACAATGGCGTGCTGACCTACCATCCTAGTTTACATGTAAGTACACCACGCTCTCTCAATGTTCGACAGCATCAGGTCCTGATAAAACAGCGTTAGCAAATTCATCCCAAAGTGTTTTCATTGAGCCCTCTTTGATGGAGGAGCCTTTTTCTCTTTCTTCTTTCCCTTCCTTCTCAGAAAGGCATAATCTGAAATAAAATTCCCTGGTGCAGATCTGAGTTCAGTCAAGTTCCTTTGAATCCCCTAGAACTGGGCTTCCCCTGCGTCCTAAGAGGCATCTGAAACAGTTTAAGCCTTTATTTTGTGCTGGTGCTTGTGTGGGCTTGTTGCCAAACAGAGATGTTTTATAAGAAAAGATATTCTAGATGTAGTAAAGAGTGAAGAAAGTTTCTAGTATTTGTCCGTGTGCCGCGATTATGGTTTATTCAGAAGTAATTCTGAGCAACCTTTCGAAAATGGCATAGCTGTTAAAATACAGGCCATAAAACTTCTCCATGTTATGGCGTCATAACATCCTCTTAGTGTGAGTAGCACAATCCTTAGGTGCTGTTTTTGGGGTGATCTGACTCAGAACTAGCCCAGCCTGTCTACCCTGGCCATCCCAGCAGGAGGAAAGGTGAGATTTGTCACAGCCTGATGTGACCCTCATCAAGATCTTTAGAATCCTATCTGGTCTTACATTCTATCATCATCCCAGATATGGAAATCGGAGGGCGGCCAAGTTGTAACATTTTTGGGGCCATTGTTGCTAAACCTGTTGGTATCATTTTGAGCTCCTGGGCAAAATCATTAAGGAGGGAAAAACAAGGTTTTGATGAGATACTTTTTTTGTGGATACGCTTGTAGATACAGGGCTCATAGACCTGCACGTGGAACTGGCAGAAAAATTCTGCTTTAGGTGGGTGATCCTACCGTAATAATGCTGTGCTGTAGTTTTTGATGTCCCATCCATGTCTCTTAAGAACTATTTGCTAAGTTAGATGATAACTAGCTTCAAGGTATTGCTGCTTTCCATCAGAAGTCTTGTCCCTCAGCCTTTATGTTCTCAAGGAAGGTTTTCACTACTCCTATTAGCAAAACTGTACAAGTCTGTCATTTTTGGCCACTCTTAGTGCTTTTAAATTTGAGGAATTCTGCCATGAAGTAGTCTCAGAATACCTGAGCTGCATATTGGTGTTGCTTACAGAAGGGTGGCATGGATACTGCTTGCCTTTGAGGCAGCTCCCCCGTGAGTTCCCCTTAGATCGTGTTGGCCAACTGTGGGTCATCAAGGATGGAGGAGGCAAGCTGCCGTTGTCTGCACCCAGATCCTTTCCTCGCTTTGTGGAAGTGCTCTATTGTTCTTGGCGATTGCTGCACAAGTGTTAGTTTTTCATTGCCTCTTGCAGACAATAGAGTGCTTCTTCTCTATAGGCTTCCCTGGAGCTGCTCGATCTCCCCCAGAGAGCGAATCCATTGAGATTAGAGGTAATTACTTTGAGATTAGAGATAAATCCATTGGAGATTAAGGAGAATCCATTTAAAGAAGAAGTAATTACCACCCTGTAATTGTTTCCCTCTATCCCCCACCATGCCCCCCTCCACCCCAAGAAAAAGGTGCACGGCTCAGTGTTTCCACTTGCTTAGACCTCCTTGCGTAGATCAGAGAGGTTTGTAAAATGCTGCTTTTCCCATGGCTGTGTATGGGTAGGTGATGGTGAGGGACCATGCTTAGCTACTTGCTGGCGAGAGGCTAGTGGGGCAAATGGGCTCATTCAGGGGCTTCTTGAGACACCTTTACTCTCTAGGAGCATCATGGGCTCTGCTCATTTGTGTTAAAATCTTTCTGTGACATGATTTGTATTGTAAGCGATGCTGGTACAATGCCTTATTTCTATTGTTGAGCCTTCAAAGAGTCACTGCACTGCTCCTGCAGTGTGTTTCCGTATTGTCAATGGACTCTTTATTGTCAATTAATTATTGTTAATAAATCCCGCAGAGCGTTCGTCATCCATCAGGCAGTAATATGTGAGTAGCATCTGCTCTGCCCTGTGCAAACTGCAGCGCGAGGAAGAGGCAGGAGCAGGTACTTGAATTGCGCTCTCAGAACAATTTGTACACAACTTTCTAGGCAGGCAAATCAGAATTTCCTCTTGGGTATTGCCAAGTGAATGGGTTTTCCCCCAAACAGAACTCCGATAATGTGTTTCTGGTTTAGTTTTGCTAGTTTTCATTTACCTGTTGATTTTTTCACCGAAGGCAAAGAAACTGATGAATTTTTAATATGTTACTGTTTGGGATAATTTCTTACATTGTTTTGAAAAATAACAACTTTATTCCTACCAACCTTCCCATTAAAGAAAAGAACTTTTGTTAACCATCTAAACTCAGTTTCCTAAACTCATAAAAAGCCTGGCTCTAATATGACCTGTCTGTTAGGTTTGGGTTCTCTCAAGTCTGCAAGGTCATCGTGGTTATACCAAATTTTGCAGTTGTAATTCTGTGAAGCGAAAGCTGGGCTGGCCTCTAGTGGTGGTAGAAGAAGTGAAATTAGAAGATTAGAAATTGGTGTTTGCAGGCTGTGGTTCAAGTCAGAATATAACACCTGAGCTGAAGAACCTATTATAACATTTAATGGCTAATAGTGAGCACTGTATTAAAGAGTGCTTGAGATTTGGCCAGAAGTGGACCAGTTGTCTGCCAAATGTGTTCAAGGCTGGCTCGAGCACGAAGGTGGTGTTTTTAATATAGCAAACGTGTCCGTATTGCAGAAATCAGTACTGTTGTCCTCCTTGAAAGGATTGAGTACAAAATGAAAGGTTTTGGGGCAGGGAGTCAAAAAATAAACTAAATGAGTCCCTTTCTTTGAGAGGAGGTGTCCATGGAAGGGTGGGGCCTGTTTGGCAGGGCAGTGTGTTGAAACGACTGCTGCGTTGTGCCAGCCAAACGAGTAACTCCTAATGCCACCGGGCTAACGCTTGACAGAATAGCTAAATT
The DNA here is from genome assembly GCA_013396935.1 of Baryphthengus martii. NCBI lineage: Eukaryota > Metazoa > Chordata > Aves > Coraciiformes > Momotidae > Baryphthengus > Baryphthengus martii. The sequence continues at coordinate 85,538 of VWZK01002087.1, forward strand.
CCTATTCTTTCTTTTCAAGAAAGTGAGGGAAGAGAAAAATGAGGAACGAAAAATATATGTACATAAGCACCCTACTGTTTTCTGACTTGGTCGTGTCAGGTTTTGTTTTTTTTTTTCAAGAGCCTCAAACCTTCCAGTCCCTTGGGATGCTGCGCAGCTATGCCAATAGAAAATGGTGGGGATAATGAGAGAGAACTTTGACCCGCAGGCTTCAAAGTTCACCGTAGCTACCTATTCATCTTAACGCTTCTGGAGTATAGCCGTTGAGTGGATGACTCAAATTCTGGCCGACGAATTCAACGTCGGCCTCCCCAAAGAGCCCCAGGGGAATTTCTCTAGGCATCTCTTGGCTTTTAATGGCAGAATGCCATGTGCGAGGGCTCCCGAAATGTATTCACCAGGATACCTGCTGGGCAGCCTTACATGCCGCTTCTTTATCTGAGCCTTATCCCAATGAATAGCCAATGATGTTTCGCCACCGTCTGCCTGCCAGAGGGTTGCCATCATGCCACAGGTCAGTAGATGACAAAGCTTTAGCTTAGCGATGTCCGTTTTCTGCTCTCATATCCCCATCATCCTCACTGCCCCTCATTTATAAAAAGAAGAAAGAAAAAAAATAAAAAGGCTGAAAACAGCCCTTTTAGGGAAAGGCGCTTTTCCTCCCCTTTTTTTATTTAATCTATTCTAGATTTGATTTCAAATAAAAGCTCGGTGCCATGGCACCTTACAGGGGAAGAACAGCTTCTTAAATACACGAAAAGGAAGGTCTGATGCTCATCTAGAGCACTCCTGGCATGTAAATCCCATGTGCCTCCACAGCAAGGTCAATTTTTGCTTGCTGTGGTCCGTATCGTGCTTTTAACCTCATTCCCATCCTCTCTGATCTGTTTTGATGACCTGTGCTGAGGTGTGTAGGATTGTAGCGGTGATTGAAGTGGGGAAATCGGTGTTTATCCCCTTGAGAAGTGTGTGGCTTCACCTGGTCTGTTCATGTGGTAGTAGCCACGGTTTCAAAACTCTTCATTAAAAATAGTGCTGACTGGGTGAGCAGCCTTCGTGAGCTAGCTCAGAGAGCATTTCACTAATGCGGTTCTCAAATAAAGGAGGTGTATTTTTTTTAAAAAAGCAAAATTTCAGCCTGGTAAGGAGCTGTATCTGATGACTAAACTAACTAAACTAAACAACTAAAGATGAACTTCACGCAGGAGCTTCAACAATATATTATACGAACAAACGATGCAAACCAGATCCAATTGACAGAATCCAAGAATCATGAAATGGTGGGGTTGGAAGGGACCTCTGGAGATCATCTCGTCCAACTCCCCTGCTAAAGCAGGGTCACCCAGAGCAGGGTGCCCAGGATTGCATTGTCCAGGCGGGTTTGGAATCTCTCCAGAGAAGGAAACTCCACAACCTCTCTGCGCAGCCTGGGCCAGGCTCTGGCACCCTCATGGCAAAGAATTTTCTTCTCGTGTTCGCATTTTGTGTCCATTGCTCCTTGTCCTGTCACTGGGCACCATTGAAGTTGACGGGCCTGTAAAATTCTTTGAGATTTGCGGTGAGGCACTGGGCTTTCAGTTGAGCTTGGCCATTTCATCCAGGAAAAGTAGCCTTGGTGTGCAATAAGAGGCTGTTGAAAGTGTCCTGTGTGGAAGTGTGGTAGATCCATCCACTTTTCTCAGGTCCTATAATAACGTGGGGTTTTTCTTAGAGTTGCAGTTGAAACTTTTGATCACTACCAGTTCTGAGGATTTTCCTGGCTACTTTGAAAATGGAAAGTGTTTTTGCCAATAGCATGTCCCACATCTCCTGGGTTTTGCGCGAGCACCATGCTAGGTGGGCTGCGTGACATCTTTGTGCGTGGCAGCGGAGCTGGGTGTTGCTCTGACCGAGGGAGCGGTGCTCGCCTTCGTCGTTGCGAACAACCGCCTACAGGCATCGTTTTGCTTCAGCCTTATTTTCAGGGTTGTGTTACCTCAGGCTGTTTAATAGCTCCGAAACGTGTTGTTTGTGCTGCTTTAATAGAAATATTCATGGTCTTATATATTTCTAAAATACCACTGTGTATGCCCATTTTTTTTCGCCCCTGTTTTTGCTTCAGAAGAATGTAAAGCTGAATATTGGCTGGCTCTGAGAGCTCTTCACGCTGGCCTTTCCTGTGAACAGCTAATCCTGAAAGTAGCCTTTGGTAAATATGTATTTGAACTGACGAATGGATACGAATATGTCGGTTTTCACATAAAAAGTAGCTCTACCTCCTGAAAGGGTAGTGATCAAAGCAAGCTCTACAGAGCAGGAATGAGGAGATAGTAGTGATGAAGACAAATCTGTCTGAAGCACGTGTAAGTTTTTGTTAGGCGTATTGATGGATGCAATAACTCTGAAACATTGGATAAGATGGGAAAAAACTTAATGATAAGGACAGTTACAAACTAAGTGTATAGCAATTGTTTATTACAACTGATGAATTGATGGGGTATTTTTTCAGCTTGCCACAACTAGCACTCTTTCTGAAAGCCTTCTTGTCAGAGCTCTGTTCAGAGCAGCGTTCTCCTTTCTAACAGTATTGCATTTCCCTGAGCTTTCCTTTCTTAATTCTAGCGTGTTTGACTGTGAATTCACATGGCTTCTAGTGAGGAGGATAACCAACCTTTATGGAAAAATGTTAATCACGCTGCCGTAACTTCTTTTGGTAAAGATACCAAACATAAAACATGTAATCTACAATGTTTTAGAAGAAAAATAGGCATTTATAAAGTGGTGTAGCTGTACAGATCACTCACTCATTTTACAGCTTCCTGCAAAACTTCTTTCACATCTTAAAGATGTAACAGAGCGAAAACCAGCTCGGGAGAAAAACTTAAAAATGAACAGGGAAAATAGAAGCTGAAATGTGTTGGCTGTCCTGAAGTGTGAGACCTGTCGTTTGGGATAGCTGTCAAGACAAATTACTTTCTACCCACCTCGCCTTTGTGGCTTTCCAAACTGGAAATAATCTTTCCTGAAGGTGCCATTGCACCTGCTCTGCTCCCTGAAAAAGCAGATTGTGGTTCCTGAGGTTAGCAAACTACCCTGTGAAATACTCCAAATATGAAATCCCATTCAGTGAGGCAGGAGAGGGAGGCTATTTATTCCCGGTGACTTCTTAAAGTCACTTCCATGCCTTATATGGATCCTCACAGGCCACTGAATGCACAAACAAGGCGAATGCGAAGCATTTTTGGTTTCAAGTCCGTTTATTTTGGAGGGTGTGACAAGATTTGTCACATCATAAAGCGTAGGATGCGGCAGCAACCGCCACGCTGCTGTCCCAGAGCTGGGCAAACTGGCAGTATGTGATAAGAAGCAGCAAACAGATGTTTCAGTGTCATATCTACTCTCTTTTCAAAAAGGCAGGGAAGTTTTTTTGGTATCTGAATGCATTGCAGTTTAAATGGCAAAAGCCAAGCTATCAATGAATCGTGGGGTTTTATAAAATCAGAGCTTCCTGTCCAGCAGAGCTAATTGCTGTGGATATAAATGCTTCATAAATTACTCAGGATGGTAAAACTGATTTGGCTTTTACAGCGGTTCTTGTTACAAAGTCTGAACGAGAAGTGAAGAGCAGGTGGAAGAGTTTTCTTAACATTTTTCATAAATGAGTAATGCATTTGAAAATAACACCCGACATCTTGCAGCACTGCTTTTGTGTTGAAAGCGTTGCCCTAACTTCTTCCTCTACCCCTGCAACACTGATCAAACTGATGAACACCATAGGATCGATATAGTCAGTGCTTTTTATTGCTGAAATTTGATGTTCTTGATTCCCAATGTGAACAAAACAGATCCGAGATGACCACCTTCTCGCCAGGGCAGCGCACTTTGGGGCGAGCCGTGTTTTCCAGAACGTATTCCCATTCCTACGGTCTCCTCAGGAAACAAGATTTCATTGCTTTTCTTAAGATTGACTATATATTATGAGGCCGCGTGATATTATGCCCGTATTTATATGCGAGAGGGGAGGACGGCTAATTTAACAGGAGCGTTTGATGAATATATTCCACCGTGGCTCATAACCTGATGGTAGGTTTGTTGCTGAGGTCCTTCCTGGGAAAGGAAAGATGGGGAGGGGGAGAGGAGTTGGAGACTTTTGTTTCTTCTTAGGTGTGCCTGTGGCCCCAAATGGAAACCAATCAAGGAGCGATTTATGTTCATTAAGTGCCTGTCAAAACTGAAAAATTTTCTAATCAACAGCAATCTAGCTGCGGCCCCTCAATGGCTGGGAGTGTCGCCTCCGCAGTATCGGCTATTTGCCTGTTACAACTCTAGGCTAGAAATCCGCTGATGATTACATTAGGCTAAGCTGCGAAGTAAATGAACCATGTCTTATTTAGGTGCAACTAGCTTCAGTGTAGTCCTGCCCCGCAGGGCACTTTATAGCGTTTTATGGCTTTAAAATTAGTGTAGCTTCCCATTTGCTGCAGGGTGCTGCATGTTATGCCTTTGAACTCAATAAGCAAAGGGAAGGGGGCCTTTTGTTTTTTTGTTCTCTCCCTCCCACCCCTCCCCTTTTCTTCTTTTTGCAGTTTAGCAATTTTGTTTTGCATCTTTTCCAGACGGCGTTTTGCAATAAAAATGTCTGACTGCCACGTAGAGGCACAAAAGTCAAGGCTCCATCCATTTACTGGTCTGCCGGGGGTTTGGGTCTGCTTTGGGGGGAAGGGGATTGGGTTTTGTTTTTCGGAAGCAGTTGTTGCTGAGGGTGAACAATAGGTTTTGTGGGTCCAAGAGGTCAGCTTGCGAAATTGGAATTGTGTCACAAAAAAAAAACCGCCACCCACGGTCTTTAAAATGTCATCCAGAGGTGCAACCATAAACTTTATTTTCTATAGTAATTTTTATTTCGCCTCAGATCAGGAAGCACTATCTCAACCTCAGCAAGCTAAGCCTTAGGAGTATTTTGTCCAATTGAATGATTGGGCAAAATATGCCATGAAATGGAAGTGTTTTTCTCAGAAGCTCGGTGTAAACCAGGGACAGACCTGGGAATGATCCTGGACCTGGAACTGTTTCTAGGGTTGTAGAAACAGGCTTCTTCTGAGAGGTTTTTTAAGCTCAAAAGGTTAAAAGGTGTGATATTCTTCCTTATATACCACTGTAGATAGAGAAAAGCACTGCTCTCAGGGTGTCTCTCCTGTTTGGCATGTTGTGCGTTGGAAAAGGGTGGTGAGGGACAGGTGGTGGTGGAAGAAACACATGGGGAGGCCCTCTACGAGGGAATAGATCTTTTTTGGAAATGTTAATGTTGTGACACACGGCAATCCTGAGATGAGTGGGTTTGATGTGAGCTTTGAGTCCCACTCACCTGCGGCCATGATGGAAAAAAAAATAACTCCGATGAAAGGGTTTCTCTCTATCCAGCTTAGCCCAGCCACAGGAGGCCCTAACTGTTGTCTTCTATGGCTTGATTTTTCTGTCTGCTTGATGAGGTTTCTTGGCCAAGAAAACTAGGTTGCAGCATTAGCCATTTCACTGCAGTCCCAGGACAGAAGCACAGTCTAAAACGAAAGTTTAATCAGAAAGAATCCGACTCTGTCTTGTGTTGCTGCTGGAGCAGAACTGAACTCGTCTGCTGGGCAGGCTGCCAGAACCTGCCCACTCAGGTGGATTCAGTGCGGTGGAAATCTGGCTGAGTAAAATGGCTCAGTTCTCATTCTTAGACTCATGGAATCGCTTTAGTTGGGAGAGACCTTTAAGAACATCAAGTCCAACCGTTAACCCAGCATTGCCAGGTCACCCCTAAACCGTGTCCCTCGGCACCACATCTACACAGTTTTTAAACCCCTCCAGGGATGGGGACTCCACCACTGCCCTGGGCAGCCTGGGCCAAGGCTTGTCAACTCTTTTGGGGAAATTTTTTCTTATGTCCAATCTAAACCTCCCCTGGCACGACTTGAGGCCATTTTCTCTTGTCCTGTCATTGAGGAAGAGATTTTTTTCTGTTGTCTTCAGTCTTTTCCCAGATTCTTCAGGCTGGGAGAAGGTGGGCAGCTAGCTGGAAACATCACATCTCCCGAGTTCAGCTTGTGGCCCATGGTGGAGTGTCTTTTCTAGCTTTGAGAGAAATGAGAAGCCATTGTGATGTATGGCGGCAAGTTTAACAACCACTGGCATTTGAAAACAAAAGCTCCCCCCTCAAATATCAGCATTTCTTTTTGCAGGTCTGTTTAGAAAACATCATCGTACCCCTTCACTCAATTTGCATGTCTGAAAGGCTTCTGTTCAGTTAATTGGCTAAATTAATTTCTACTGTTGTAAACAGAGAGCTGTGTGGAGAGCAGATCTGAAGTAATTTTACTTTACATTATTCCGTGTCATGGCACACCGCTGCTTTCTTACTCAAGGCAATTCATTTTGTGGTGCTGTCAAATAATATCTGGTGTCATCTTCAGCGAACGTAGCTTTTGCAATTTTCGCTGATATTCTAACAGTTTATTTAGTCCTCTAGATAATGGTCAATGGCCTTAAGTAGCCAAATTAACACCTCAGCGGCACTATGCTGGAGCAAACCGCTAACGGTAACCTCGAGATGAAAAGCAACGCGAATCGATACAGCGAGCGTATTTTTAGGCATTATTGATTGATTGATGTGTTCTGGCCTTAACTGGAAGAGGCGGCGTTGCCCCACAGCTGACTAAGATGAAGTTGCCAGTTAGTGATAACTGCAGGCCGTTACCTGCGTAGTATTTCACGAGCTCGGAGATGAGATGGAGACCTTTTCAAGTCCTTCACTGACGGAGCTGTGGCGTTCGCAGGGTCTGTGATGCCGACCCGGCTTCAGGAGAACTCTCCGCTCTTCTCCGGCTCGTACCGGCTGTTGCCGCGAGAATGGGAGAGCGATGTTGATGTGATTTCAGCGTCTGCTCGTTATTCCTGTAGGGATCTATTTGGGACAACCGAGGCGCTAACGGTTGGTCTCCCCCGCCGCTGCCGCCTCCAAAGGCAGCTCCACAGAAGGTGGGAGCTGTGTTAAGCCGCACGGCTGTCAGCGAGCCGAGAGCCGTGGGTCTCCCCGCCACAACTCTCAATTGCTAGCAGGTTTCTCTCATTGCACCTCATTTGCATCTGGGACATCAATTAGCATGTTTGTTGAGGCTAATTGAATGAAACTCAATCATAGCTCTTAATTGCTTGACTATGTGAAAAGAAATCACATTAATGCAGCTAATTAAGTGTATGGCAATAGATGCAACATAATTAGGAGCGAAATGTAAAAAACAAGCGACGGCGAAGGTGCAGGCGCAGGGGTGCGGGGACTGGGGTGCTGGTTTCTCCTGTTACCCGCACGCGTGGGGAGGGTTCCCTTTGCCGCTTGCTTTTCTTTTTCTTTTTTTTTTTTTTCCCCTGCGTTGCTGAATGATGAACATGGACAAGTTGAGAAGAAAAATGCAAATGAAGTTGCAATTACTACTTTTTCAAGCTGTTGAGGGGCAGAAGATGGCACTTCTGGGGTGGCCCACTGTTGAGTGGGCTCCAGGGACTTGTTAAGTGCTGTTTAAAAGTACTTGGCTTTGAATTACCCTCATGCCTTGTTAAAGGGTTTTTTCCCCTTTTTTCTCGGATCAGCATTTTCTACAACTAACATCTAGGGGAGTTATGTGTGTAACATTTGCATATCAAAATCAGGCTTGCTGTCTTCTCTTTAACACAGCATATTCCAGATGACAGCAAGACCCTCATCTGTTCTAATCTGATCAAACCCTCCATTGCGCTTCTGAAGCCGCGACATTATTTTGTACTTTTCGCTTTTATTCCCCGAGTGCAGATCTGAAGGAGCGCGCGCGGGGGCGGGCGCTTCGCCGACTGGAAATGTGGTGCTTGCCTCTCCTCCTCCTCCTCGGGGAAATGCGGAGATTATCGCTATGCATCTTGCACACAATGAAAGAGGCTTTATTATTTACATTTGATATATCCCTATAAATATTTAAGCTGACATTAATACCTAGGTGGCATCTGTTGTGTTTGGGCACTTTCGAATAATAACGGTATGGCTACAGCGCATTTATTTCCTGTTTGCCAACATTCACTTACTCTCTCGTAACGCTTTATAGCTCACCTAAGCCTGGTTTACTCTCAATTAAAAGGGCTTTAATAACGCTCTGTCACATCTCACAAGTTGGCAGGGTACCAGGGAAATCATACACGCTATTTGGAATAAACACCTCTGTCTCAAATTTACCTGGAGTACGCTGGTTGGTGTATGTGAAGTAAAATGTGTCTATTAAAAAGAGGACATGCTGGGGTTTAGTCACTATCTGATTAAGCCTCATTTTAGAGCCTGGAAGCAATAAATGCTCAATTATGTTCTGCTTATTGTATTTTAATTTGTGAAGAACTGACACTGTGCAAGGAAGTTACGCCAACTTAATAATTTTATGGATGAAGCCGTTTTGTTCGTCTCTATCTAACACCTAGCGAGTGAAGTTTTATTAATGGATTGCCTGTGTTTCCTTTGGCAGCAGAGCTCTGTGTCCTCACCCCACAAATCGCTCAGACCCCCGCCTTTTTACTGTTAATAATTCCTAAACAGCTGGGGGGGGAAGCTGGTGTGATGTCTTTATTTTGGGGTTTTGTCCCAGGTTAACCTTAGCTGAGAAGAAATTAATCCTGATGCGGTTGTAGATTTTGGATGTGTTTTGAGTGGAATACATCGTTTCTGTTGTAAAAACTGACAAAGATGGAAGGATTTTAACCAGGGAGCTGATTGCTCCCCATTTCGTGGCCGTAGTGACTTGGACCTTGGGTACGATTTTAATCCACTCGGGTAGTTACTTGTGAAATTCACGCTCTCGTGGCGTACACCTCTGTATGCCACAGGTTTGCAACCAACCCAGTTCAATATTGGCAGCCTTTCGCACAATTCCTTGTAATTCAAATAAATCTTGCCCTGGCCACTTAGGCCACTGGGAGTTACATCTTTGCTGGCAAGTCTTTGCTCATGCAGAGACTCACAGCATCACCCAGGCCTCTTTAAACTGCTCAAGTTTTGTCTGAAAAGGAATTAGACTCTTTGCTTCAGCTGCTCTGCATAGAAGATTGCTCAGGAATATCATTCCCTTGGTTTCCAACTTAACTCAAGAACTTAAGCCTAGCTCTTTGTTTCTTTTAGCATCCTTATAGTTGTTCCGCTTTCAGTTATTTTTTTCTGGAGTGCAAGTAGCCACTACCATGTGTACCAGGAGCTGAAAACTTTGGTGTCTTGTGTACCGACTTTAGTGTTCACCATCTCTACTGGAAATATCTCTTCTGATGTATCCCGGGATTGCAGCCACAGTGGTTGTCTCACCGTAATGAATTGTGATTTGCCTTCTGACAAAGACACCGGTGTCCATTTGCTTCTCTGTTTTCATCTGAAGAAGCCCACAGACCATCTAGGGAATGCATTTGAAGCTGGAAAGCACAGTCTCCAGAGCCTGTTTTTCCTGGAGCTATTTACGGTTTGAAGAACTTTCTCGTGGATTTCTCAGGAAGTGGTGGCCTGGCTTCAGTCAGCTGACCACTATCTTTCCACAGCTCTCTGGGTTTCCCAGCTTATTTCCTCTTTGTGGACTTTCCAAAGAATAAGGAAAAGGTTTTTCCACTTCTGGCTTTCAGCTTTTAATGTGTTTAATCAGATGCAATTTGCATGATGTTTTCCCTTTTATGATTTTTTTGTGTGTGTGGAGGAAGGAACATATTCTAAGAAACCTCACCAGTCAAGTGCCTTGTCATAACATTTGTGCCTGCTGACCATTACAGCTAGATTTGAGGGAGGAAGAAATAAGGGCATGAAACATTGGCAGAGAGGAGACAGAAGTCAGCATGCTCCTGAGGGACAGTCAGCCTTGTCTTTTCCTCCTGTTTAGCTGCTGAACTCCTGCATGTGGCTTAGAACCAGCCACGTTGTCCATTGCCTCTTACCCAACTGGTAGCTGGAGGATGTATTAGAAAGCTTCAGACTTTGGGGAGCATTTGTAGTGAGAAGCACGGATAGGATTATCCAGGAAATGGAAGGAAGGGGAAAACCATATGGTGGGTGTTGGCAGATGATGTAGAGCAAAAGTCTTAGATTTCATTACTTTGATTGCTTACAGAACTACCTCTTTCATATTGGGTTTTGGGTTTTCTTTTGTTTGTTTTTTTTTTTTTCCCTTTTCCCAGGACTATATGCAGAATGTCCACGGGAAAGAAATTGACTTGCTGAGAACCACTGTGAAAGTCCCCGGGAAGAGGCCGCCTCGAGCTACGTCAGCTTGTGCCCCTATTTCCAGTCCCAAAACAAACGGCCTCTCCAAGGACATGAGCAGTTTACACATCTCACCGAATTCAGGTAAGAGAATGCCATGATAGGGGGAAAAGGGGGGGAAAACTGCATTTCTCGGATCTGTAGGCAATTGTCATGTACTACTGGGATGGGGATGATATTTAGTAATAATTTACAAATCCAAATAACCACTTGACATGTAACATTTTAAGCCCTGACTGCTGATCTCTCCTTCATGAGAGACTGTATTTGAGTAACCTTCAACATCTTTTTATATTTGTTGCCTTATCCTTGCCAAAACCCTACGTAATTTCACACAAATTAACACGTGAAGAATTGATGCTGCCTTATGGCCGATACAATTTTTGTGGCTTCCTGGTGGGACCCACAGCACTTCTGTCCAGCTTTAGAACTATGTGTAATTTTGGACTTTCAAACAGCAAGATTCTTCTGTAGAAAGCTATTTTAGTTTGTTTATGGCAGTAGTTTATAACTCCTTGTGAGCTCTAAACAAAGAAGTTTATTGTTTGCCGAAGTGCTTGTCCATACTGCGAAGTGGATTTAAAAAAATTACATTAGAGAGAAACATTTAAGACAATTTATCTTGTAAAATGCATAGTTTATACAGAGCTCATAATGGAACAGTGTGGGTACGGAAGTTTTGTCAGCATGTTGGGGATGAGGTCTATAAAGGGCCTTTTGAATTTACAATTAATGTAGTCAAGGTGTAATTCTATACCTTTTCGTGATGTGCATTGCCCTGTATTATGGGAAGACGGAGAAGAATTTTCCTTCCAACTGCAGATGCTGCTCTTTGAGATGAATGTTTAAAAAAGAAAAAAAAAAAAAGAAAAAAAAGCCTTGTGGCTTTACAATGGTGCCACTGAGCAGATCCCAGGAGATCTTGTGGGATACGTTATATTAGTTTGACCTGGGACCTGAAATGTCTGAAGCTGTGATTTCATCAGGCTCTTTTTCTAGTTGTAACTTACCTCTCGAGAGGCACGGAGCTGATGTTGGCCCTGGAAGAGTTCATAGGAGGAAATTATTCATGGTCGATTTGGTTCCTTCATTTTGCAATTTAATTTAAATGACTGGGTGCGGGGACTGTTTTGTTTTTCAACATATTCCATAATTTAGGGAAGAAAAGTGCTGGACTGAGTCAATTAACCAGCAGTAAAACATTTAAATAAGAGATTTCTGCTTTTAAGACATTTGAATACAGGCAAAAATTACTTAATTGCTCCAGATAAGTGTCTCTGAAAACACATACAGAGATAGATGCTAAGTTAACGTTTATAGTGTGGCATTCACATCTTTTGGCATGTGGTTAGATTGCCAGGTCAGAGGGAAATGGCTTGGCCACGACTTAGATGAATATTGCCTATTTTCTGTTGTTTCAGGATGCTCTGCACATGTGATGCTTTCTTCACATGTAACTGCGCAGCAGACTGCTCTCTCTAGCAGCGGTGGTAGCCACTGTCTGTGTGTCCTGGCAAGCCTGAGGTTTTGTTGCACAGCAATTGCTGTAAAAGAGAAAAGTCAATTATGCTGGAAAGTGCGAAGGATGGAAGACAGGTCTGCTTTTAGATAGCATTTTTCAAATAACATCTTTGAAATAGTTGGAGCTTCTGTCCTCTCTCTTGATATCTTTTATCATGGTGCTTAGAAATACCAAAAGTCTTCTCGTATTGTTGATGTTTGGCTGCCACAGCTCAAGAGATCTACTGTGGTAAAGTCTTAAAATAGTTAATGCCCTTCTAATGTATGAAACAGTTGTGTCCAAAACAAGTTAAACCTGATTTCTCTATCATTATCCCTGTAGAGTCATTTTGGTTGGATGAGACCTTTAAGATCATCCAGTCCAACTATTAACCCAGCACTGCCAGGTCACCACTAAACCATGTCCCTCAGCAACCACATCTCCATGGCTTTGAAACCCTTCCAGGGATGGGGACTCCACCGCTGCCCTGGGCCAGGCCTTGACAACCCTTTCAAGGAAAAAATTGTTCCTCATGTCCAACCTACACCTCCCCTGGCACAAGTTGAGGCCATTTCCCCTTGTCCTATCATTTGTTCCTTGGGAGAAGAGATCAACCCCACCTGGCTGCAGCCTCCTTTCAGGGTGCTGTCAAGAGTGAGGCCTCCCCTGAGCCTCCTTTCCTCCAGGCTGAACAACCCCAGATCCCTCATCTGCTCCTCACATGACTTGTGCTCTGGACCCTTCCCCAGCTTTGTTGCCCTTCTCTGGACACACTTAATTGACTCTTTCTTACTTGAAGGCCACATTTGAGATCTGTCTGGTTATTGTGTTATTAGACAGATTGACCAGCAGCAGCAAGACAGAGGAACTTTTTTAAGAATGCTGATGGATCCAAGCAGTGGTTACTGGGTTAAAAACAAACAAACAAGTAGGTGCTAATGTCAGCAGCTGTGCTCTGCATCACTCATGCACTTATCTGCAACGCAACGAAAAACATTTGCACATTATCCCTTGCAGCCTGTGCTGCTGTCTCAGAGCTTTTTCTCAGTCGTTAATGCCGGCAAAATGTTGTCTTCATCTTGTGTGATGCTTTAGTATTGATCGCAAGGCTGAAATTGTTACTAATTTTTTGTTGAGAGTTTTCTGTACAAGGATTTGCTGTGCTGAGGAGGTTTGAACCAACAGCAAGAAGAAGCAGCACTTGCTATTTTTATTTTTAGGCCTGCAAACAGATTATATTATCACTGCTCTTCCTCAAAACAGTGATGTCTTCTGTTCTTCTGTGCTTTTGCCAGTTTAGATGTAGTACCTGACCTAAGAATGATATTTGCCACGCTTAGAAGTGAGGACAGCGTTTCATTTAATTGTTTGATGTAGTCAGGAGCAGACTTAATTTTCCTTCTGCTGTTAGGTAACTGTGTACAGGTTGCTGAAAAAGTGAAGATATTAAAAGAATACCACTTCTCAATTAAAATGTCACGCTTAAGATTGCTCCTGGACGTAGCATTCATCATCTCTGCTTATACATGATGGTAGCCCAGGCCCACTAAAAGCATTTCTTAGCAGAAAATAGGTAATCCCAGCCAAACTGCATTTCTAGAAACGTCTGAACTTACTTTCATTCAAACACAGAAAAAAAAAAAGTCAGTGCATTTTTATAGTTGAAACAGACCAATAGTGCTGTACATTTGAAGGCATCAATGGTCTGTAATTAACCGCCTTTCAGAAGACACCCTCTACATAAGGATTTCAATGCCTGCTTTGCTGATAAAAAGCAAAGGTATCTATTTGATTGCCTATAACTGATGTGTTTTAAATTCATCCCTTCATGAGTGCCCAACAGTTCGTTTTCTCTGCTGTTTCCTCTTACTGACATTTCTTGTATTTTGGGTAGATACCAGCACATTGGCTGGTCTGATAGGGAGGCAAAGGCAAAGCCTCTTGCCTGTCAACTGATGGGTTGTAAAATATGTACCATAGGGATGATGCTGTCTCAGACATCATAGAATCATAGACTTGTTTAGGTTGGAAAAGACCTTTAAGGTCATTGGGTCCAACCGCTAATCCAGCACTGCCAGGTCACCACTAAATCATGTCCCTCTGCACCACATCTGTACAGCTTTTCAATACTTCCGAGGGTGATCATAGAATCACAGAATGCTTTTGTTTGGAAGAGACCTTTAAAGTACAACCCCTCAGCATCGGTTTCAGGGATAGCATGTGGGCAGACTTGGGATGGTTTTGGTCATGAAGTAGGAGCCATCATCTCACAAGAGACACTTCAGCGATAACTTACCTTGTAACTCCCACTTGATTTCTGCAGGGTCGATCACTGGTACCTTGTGTCAGTGTGAGGCAGTGCTTGCTGCTCCCTCCATGAAACCTCAAAACTTCATTCAGCTTCTCCTCTAATCCCACCATGGTCTGTGAGGCAGTAGGGTAGCTTGAGCTCTTTGTTCTTCTCGTCATCTTCCATATCTAAAGCCTTCTTGGACCTAAGTGATTATTAGCATCAAACACATTCAGTCTCTTCCTCCTGCGTACTTAAGCCTGGTGAAGGTCTTTCCCGAGATGCTTCCCGTAGCACTGCTATGAGAAGAATAGAAGGAATTTGGCTAATCAGGGTGATGATGTGAATTCAAGAAAGGTATACTCAGTTATTTGGTGATACAATTTATGACAACCAAGCAGTAAGTGACAGTTTTTTCTGTTAGATCTAATTGATGTAGCTGTCACATATAGAAGGAAAAGTTTAAAAGCAGGTCATCCCTACCACATTGAATTTAGTCAGCCTTTGTGCCCCTTCTTGGCTGAACAAAATTATTTTTCTGGTTTTAAAGAGTATATGGTAAACAGACATACAGTACCATATGTAACAACATACAGGTGGGAAATGAGGAAAGGCTGAGAGCCCTGGGGCTGTTTACCCCGGAGAAGAGAAGACTCAGAGGGGATCTGATCAATAGCTAAAGAGTGGCTGTCCAGAGGTTGGGGTCAGACTCTTTTCAATGCTGCTCAGTGACAGGACAAGAGGCAACGGGCGCAAACTGGAATCCAGGAGGCTCCATCTGAACAGGAGGAAAAACTTCTTTGCTGTGAGGGTGCCAGAGCCTGGCTCAGGCTGCCCAGAGAGATTGTGGAGTCCCCTTCTCTGGAGAGATTCCAAACCCACCTGGACAGTGTGATCCTGGACACTCTGCTCTGGGTAACCCTGCTGAAGCAGGGGGGCTGTACAAAATGATCTCCAGAGGTCCCTTCCAACCCCCAGCATTCTGTGACCCTGATGTAATAACCATCTCTCAGTGACACCTATCGCCTTCTGTAAATGTGTTTATATCTCAAACATCTGGAAGCAGATATCTATGGGTAATAATCATCTTCACAACAAAAGCCAAGTTCCTTCCAGTTCTTCTTGAGAGTTCCCATTTCAGAGATGTGAAAAAAAAATTAAAGACCTGTATGAGAACATATGAAGAAAAAACCTCAAGATGGCTGTTTCCTGCTGGGTTTCCACACTGACACAAGAGCTGGGAAAATTACTTTTCCCTTGATCATAGAATCATAGAATCACTATGGTTGGAAAGGACCTCCAGGATCATCTAGTCCAACCTTCATCCCAGCATCCCTAACCACTAGACCATAGCCTCAAGTGCTAGATCTACTTGTTTTTTAAACACCTCCAGGGATGGTGACTCCACCCCCTCCCTGGGCAGCCTGTTCCAGTGCCTAAACACTCCCACAGGAAAGAATTTCTTCCTAATATCCAATCTAAACCTCCCCTGGCACAACTTGAGGCCATTTCCTCTCGTCCTATCATCAGTAATTTGGGAAAAGAGACCAGCACCAGCCTCGCTACAACCTCCTTTTAGGTAG
>VWZK01002087.1:101701-143051 GCA_013396935.1 Baryphthengus martii
TTAAACAGGACTTGCCCTTCATGAACCCGTGTTGGCTGGGCCTGATCCCCCTGTTGTCCTGCACTTGCCGTGTGATCAGCCCCAAGATGAACTGTTCCATAATCTTCCCCGGTACTGAGGTCAGGCTGACAGGCCTGTAGTTCCCCGGATCCTCCTTCCTGCCCTTCTTGTAGATGGGCGTCACGCTGGCAAGTTTCCAGTGATCTGGGACCTCCCCCGTTAACCAGGACTGCTGGTAAATGATGGAGAGCAGCTTGGCAAGTTCCTCCGCCAGCTCCCTCAGCACTCTCAGGTGCATCTCATCCAGCCCCATAGACTTGTGGGTGTCCAATTGGCTTAGCAGGACATTCGCTTCTATTGCCTGCATTATGAGGGGATTATTCTGATCTCCATCCCTATCTTCCAGCTCAGGGGGCTGAATACTATGAGGATAACTGGTCTGACTATTAAAGACTGAGGCAAAGAAGGCATTAAGAACCTCAACCTTTTCCTCATCCTTGGTAACGATGTTCCCCCTCACATTCAGTACAGGATGGAGACCCTCCCTGATTCTTTTTTTGTTACTGATATATTTGTAAAAACACTTTTTGTTTTCTCTTGCAGAGGTGGCCAGGCTGAGTTCTAGCTGAGCTTTTGCCCCCCTAATGTTCTTCCTACATGCCCTAACTAAATCCCTATACTCTTCTTGAGTAGCCTGCCCTTTCTTCCAAAGGTGGTAGACTCTCCTCTTTCTCCTAAGTCCCAGCAAAAGCTCCCTGTTCAGCCAGGCTGGTCGTTTTCTCCGCCAGTAAAATGATGCATATGGTCATGGTAGGACAGTAATCAGACTCGAAGTGAAACAGCAGTGGGGAGTAAAAAAGAGCATTTTCTGTAATCTGTCAGAAAACAGACAAATGAGTATAAGGTAAGGCTGTTCCTGCTGTTGCAAAGCCAGCCACCTTGCCTGGAAAAAGGATCACTTTTCTCTCATACATGTTTTGTCGTGATACCTTGAAAGTTGAACACTGAATTCTTGGATTCACAGAGGTAAAAGTTGGGGTGTATCCCGTCAGAACTGGGATGCTGCGTGGCCACTTCTCCCAGACGCTACAGAGGGATGGAGGGTTGGTTTAATTTTGTTATATATAGGCCTTAAATAACAGGTTTTTAACTGTGGCTTTATGGAACGTGCTGGCAGCTGTGTGCTAACTTGGTAGGAATCTCTGAGTTGGGGGAAATGGAAGTTTGTTCCCTTTACTCTGAAGTTATGTTCTGTACTACCTTAAATCCAAGTCATTGAATGATGTTTAAGTAACTGAAATTTAAGTTAAATCTGAGTGGCGGTGAACATCATTCTGTTGATGCGTCTCAGTTGGAAGTGCTTCAGAAAAGGGTAACTTGTGGACTTGCTCAGTTCCACCTTCATCTAATAGTTGGTAGCATATCATGGTGATGTCCTAATAGCCAGGAGTCCTGTAAATCAGCCACTGACCAAATTCCTGTGCCTTTTAGAAGCTGACTCGGTTCTTGCTGACTTTGGAGCAGGAGTGGGTCTGGGTTTCAATTACTCCCAAGTTGGGCTGCATTTGAGCTGGTTGACCTGAAGGTGAACTTACTCCTGAAATCTCTCCCAGGAGTCATTTATTTCTTCTCCTCTACAAACAACCCCAAGCCTGAACTGCAGCAAGAGCCACTGAAGTAGAAAGTTCACATCTAAAAATAGCTTATGGTGTAGAGATAAATTGTTTCCTGATTAACACTTCATTTAAATAATTTGGTGCTATTAAATTTACTTACAATAGTGACTGTCCAGTATGTGAAGTATCCCAAAATGTGTTAGCTCCATAGCCATCGTTAAGTGCGCTAAAGGTTGTTATCTGCTAACTGCGTGTGACATTTCAGACGTGCTATAAGAACGGCATCTTCACATTTTTATAAATGTGAGTTTTCTATCTCCTATTAATTGTGATCATCTATCAAATCAATGCGGCGGTCATTAAGGAATCTTTTACACTGAAGTGCTTGGAATCAGGCTGAGTTGGAATGGAGTGCCTTCTAGATTTTTGTTTCCGAAAGGTAGAGAGCTGATGTTGCAGTTAGATCAGTGTTACCTTCAAAGTAAGACTTCTGGCATGGGGTCTTTAGATTCTAGTACCTGTCTAATAATTCCGTTCTTTAACCACTGCATTTATGGTTTTTTACCTTTTTAAGCCTCACTTACATCTGCAGCCCTACCTGGCACGTTGGGTGGCCATTTTCCACAATACCTGAATTACTGCTGCTGGGTCTGGCACCCAGAGCTGGGATCCTCTGAAGTGTAGCGTCTTATATGCACTAGGGGAAGCGTGATGGAGAACTGTGGGTAGCATCACTGTTCTGCTGTAACGCATTGTGAATGCAAGTCTCAATCAAAAGTATGCTGAATTCATCAGTAATTTGAGCTGCATCCTAAGCTGTGTTAGGCACTAGGTTAAGGGAGGGAATTCTGCACCTCCTCTCCACTCTGGGGAGACACCCCCCCTGCAGTGCCGAGTCCAGCTCTGGAGCCCTCAGCACGGGAGAGACAGGGACCAGTTGGAACAGGATCAGGAGAGGCCACAGCAATGATCCAGGGACTGGAACCTCTCAGCGCTGAAGATGGGCTGAGACGGTTAGGGATGTTCAGTCTGGGAAGAGAAGGCTCCGAGGAGATCTTACTGTGGCCTTTCAGTACTTCAAGGGACCTGTCAGAAAGATGGGGACAGATTTTGAGCAGGGCCTATTGTGACAAGACAAGGGGTGATGGTTTTAAACTAAAAGAGGGGAGATTTAGACTAGAGAGAAGGAAGACATTTTTCACACTGAGGGCGGTGAGACGGTTGCCCAGGAACATTGTGGATTCCCCATCCCAGGAGGTATTCAAAGCCGGGTTGGATGGGACTTTGAGCAACCTCATCTACTGGGAGTTGTCCCTGCCCATGACAGGGTGTCTAGAGCTAGATGAGTTTTAGAGATCCCTTGCAACCCAAACCATTCTGCAATTCTATGATTTTTGTAAATCATGTAATATTTTTTTTTATTGTAGGATACCGTGAGGATTCAGGTGCTATGATCGAGCTGCTGATGAGTAAAAGTGTGTATCAAGCCTAGCACTTGCTAACGTAGGCAATTGCTCCAAAGCCTATAGATTTTGGGTGCCTTTGCAAATAAATGCAGAACTGTGTCCTAAATTCTGGAATCTTCTCTGAACTCCTTACTGGGAGGTGACTGAGGTTGGGTGCTGGAACAGTGTGGGACTTGCCAGTGCCAGATTTTATCTAGTGGAGTTCCCCCAAGCCCAGAGGTTGGTAGTTGGTAGTTAGTTGCTGCTAATGTGTACATGAGATGAGTAACTATGAAACATTTTCCTCACTTCAACTTGAGTGTGAGTTTTATGGTGTTGCCACAGATCACAAATGCAAGTTTGTGACTTACTTTTGTCATTAATCACTTGAATCAATTTTCCATTTGGTTGGGTTTGCTATTAGGTCAGTGGTGTACAGCTGTAGTGAATGGAAGATGTAGTAAATTTGCTTGTTTCAGAGGAAAAAATGCCCAATTTTGAATGCATTGGAGATTTCCTTTTCATCCCACTAGAGGGGGATCCCTCAAGATGGTGTTCTCCAGTTCTATGAACTGGAATTTGCCCTTTCCAGAGCTAAAGAGAAATAAACTTTCACTGTTACTACCCTATAGTCCTTAATATTGAGGAAAAAAGGAACAGTGCAAATATTAGTGTTAATGAAATAAATATTTGATAAAAACACTGCCTTTATTAAATATTGGGAAAAATAATACTTAGATTTATTTTTTTAAAAAGAAAGAAGGAAACAAACTGTGTTAAAGATTCTTTCTTGAGGTGGGCAAATGGTGCCCATCTTTAATGATGATTCGGGAGCTGAAGGGTAGAAATGTGTTGTGAAGCTTCAGGCAGATGACTGTAGCTGCCGGACAAGATACGGTCGGTGCTGCTCAGCCTGTGCCTGTTTCACTCTGGTTGATTTTCATGCCTCCGTTGCACCGTATCCCGAATAAAACCACAGATCTGTCTTGTCCGCCCAATGCAATCTCGCCGCGTTTTTGACAGTTACACGTTGTAATGCTAACCGGTTGGATGTTAAGACCTTTGCTGAATTGCTCGTTCTTTTTTTTCCCCCAGTGATTTTAAAATATTAAAGCCATCAGGAGGGTTGAAGCTGATTTACCAAAAGGGAAAAAAATTCACAAATGTGTTTTGAGTATTGAACTGCCGTTGACATCTAAAGTCCCAACCATGCTGTTTTCCTCCACACTCCAGCAATCAGGACATCCAGCAAACCCATAAAAAACCAAACTAATAGCATGAATATTCAGTGACCTAGAATACTAATTATTGTCATGAATATTAATGTGATCGGACTTGCTTTTTCCTCTTCTCTTTCTCTCTGGCTCTTTTTTTTTTTTTCTTTTCCTTTTTTTTTTTTTTTTTTTTTCCACTCAGCCAGCTCTAAAGATGGACCATAATGAGAGCATTTAAGAGAGAGAGCGCTCTCCGCCGTGACAGGGACCGGGGTAATAAGGAGAGCTTGATTAACGTGGTGCACTTGGGGGAGAGATGAGAAGATTCACGTGGGCCTGTTGTGGGGGAGGCAATGAGGCACCGGCGGCTGTGTTGCTGCTCCCTCAGATTAATGAGGCCTAAGAGTGCATTAGGAACAGTGACAAAGGTTTGATCTAATGGGCTCAGTCATTTTTCCTTTGAGTGACAGACGCACAGAAGTAATTGGCTGTGCAGAATGGCAGCTCATTGGCAGTACTTAAGGATACATTATCCCCGTTGTGTGGCCCGCAGAGGCTGTTTATCAAAACTGCTCACACTGCAGACATGCATTCACTTAGCTGCTGTTACAGTGGCAATAGCCATAAAAAAAAAAAAAAAGAAAAAGAAAAAAAAGTCATCTCGCATTCGTATCTATTGTCTCTTTTTCGAAAATAAAGTTTCTTTGTTCCATTTCCTTAAGTCTGGAGGATACTTGAATACCGGCAGCCATCCCTCCCCATACGGAAGATGCTCCGGTTGCAGCTGGAGGAGTTTGGGGAGGATTGTAGGCTGGTAGAAAGCTCCCAAAGTTAGTTGGGTTAATCTTACCAGGTTTCCATGTAGACCCAGCGCGCAGGTAAGACTTCCCCCTCCCACCCCCTCTCCAATTTCATTATTAATAACTTCCATAGACAGTCAAAGGGATTAAGAAACATTTTACATCTTTTGCCTCAGGCCTCTACACGTGCTTCACTTCACGTGCGAGCAGCAGAATACCTTGGAATTATTTGATATTCTGCTGGTATTTTTTACAAAGTTAAATTCACAATTGTTAGTAGGATTCATGACCAAGTAACAGAAATACAGTACAGAGCCTTTGCCAGTGTAAAACTGTCACCTCTGGGTTTTAAAGATACAGTCCCTTAACAAGCAGGACTTGCCCAGAAAGCAAAGCCTAGCTTATTTATTACCATTATTTTGTTAACACTACAAAAAAAATCCCAGCAATATGCCTGCTGGGAAAGGAAAGCACACTTTGATCCCAGCAGAATCAATAGTCTGGGATCTTGAGCCAGAAGCCTTTGGTGGAGATCTTGGGTTTAACTTTCCTGTAGAAGAGATGTCTCCTCTGATGACTTAATTTTCCTCCGCACTTGCTGTGTTGGTTTGGCAAGCTCTGAGAATAATAGCTTTTCTCGTTAGACTCCCAGCACCACGTCCTTCACTGCCAGGATATTTCTTGGCATTGCTTTGTTTGTTCATTAGGATCGACCCTTCTTGGTTTGTACACTACTAAGCGAGCCCAGTTCGCCGAGGCTTCCCTGCCAGGCGGCGAGATGGAAGGTCTTCCTCTATTAATAGCTGCTTATCCTCAGGAAATCTGTTCAGTAAATAAATGCTTCTGAAAAAAAAAATCTTAAAAATAAGTAAAACCCACAAGCAAATTGTTTGCTACAGTACTGAAAATGATTGCCTGTGTATTGAAGTGCAGTTTCAATACTGGAACCAGTATGTTTGAGAAAGATAACTGTCCTCTCACTCCTTCTCCTTCCATGTATCAGTAACCTCAAGTTATTCTAGGCCCCTGAGAAACCCAAGGCAGAAATGATGCGCTGTTTGCACGCTGCTGTCAGATCAAAACAGAGCAATACTTTAGTGGTTTTTTTCCCCATTAATAACGCCACTCAAGAACATGGTCATGGAAGTTGGAGCTCTCCAACTCTACTCCCACATCTATCTCAACTTCCTGAGAACATGGCCAGACAGTGCTCTGACATCTGGGCAATACTTTCCTTTCCAAGGTGGACTTGCTCTACTCAATTGGAGAGGCAAGGAGCTGTAAGTAGCAGTTTTCCCAGTGCAGGGCTTGATCTCTAGAGTTGGCAAAGGAGGATGGATGCTGGGGTCTGAGACAGCAAAACTGGTGGAGCCCAGAAGAACCAGCCTCAAATTTTCCTCGCCTAATGCAGGAGTTGTCTCAACATTCAAATTTATAGACAAGGCAGAAGGTGGCACAGCATGGCTGGTCAGCTGCTTCTTAGGAAAGGGTTGTTCACTGGAAAGATTGGTGCACAACCCTGGGAGTTAGTTCATGATCATAGTGCAGAACTGAGGAAAGGGGAAGGGAATGCTTTTCATCTTGTTGCAACTGGCAAAGTGGCCTCTCTTGCTTTCCTTCTGCACTCTAATGCCCGAAGAAACCTCAGGAACAAGCCTTGGGTCTGGATTTTGGGTGTGCAACCAATAACCAGTGTAATCTACTTGTCTGTGCCTTTTCCTGAATTAGAGGACATTTCAAGAATAGACAGTATTTCTGCAATATAAATTGACCCAACATGATTTGAAACAATTAACCCTCTGATATCAAGAGTCAGGAAATCCTGACCCACAACTCTAATGTATTTTTCATTAGTTCTAACAGCTGGTGAGCTCAGCCCTCTGGCCCTAGGAGGTTTTTTTTTTTTGGAAGAGAAACTCGTGGTGAACATGTAGAGCATTAACACAAATAAAACATGGCCATGGCGCTGTAGGCTGTACTTCGCCCGATTCGCTCTTTCTGTGCTGCCACTCTGCAGGACTCGTACGCATGGAAAAATACAGTTCTGCTGCACGGCTCTTGTGGTGTCTGCTTGACTCATAAATTCAAGAGTATATTAGTTGCGCTCCTGAATATAACTTCTTGTAACTAAGTGATTTGTTTGGGAGAGATCACAAATGTGTCTGCAGCGGGAAATGGAGAGCACTTCCATGTGTTCGAGTCACTTGTATCTCACTTTCTAGGGTATAGTTGTGAATTACATTAGCATTTGTAATTAGTGGGTGGCATCATTGGTGAAGGCTTAGGTTAAAGTAGAGTCTTAAAATACCCCATTTTCCCATAATCCATTCACTGTGGTGTTTTGCAGCAAAAAAAGGAATTGCTAAAATGCTGTCCACCGTGCTGCTCTGTTACAAGAGGAGCATGACAGAAACCCTGACTGGTTTGTTTTTAGGTTGGTCAGATTACTGCATGGATGTAAGATAAGATCTATGTTCAACTTTATTATATATTTTATTAACATTTTTATAATACATTTTTTAGCAGAACCCGATCTTTTGGGTTCTGCTAAAAGATGTGCACTTAACATCTTCTCTGGTCCTGTGTTTGTATAAATCTTTATTATTTTCATCATATTTCTAAGAATTGTCATCTGAGGTTTGCATTTATGGTCTGCTGTTTTGTAAACCTGAAACAACTGCGCGTGAAGAGTGGAAGTGAGTCCCTCTGTGCATGGGAAACTGAGACACTTTCTGCCCCCGACATTTTTCTGTCAGCCCCTTAATAGGTACACACGGACACATGTTCCTCTGCTTGATTCTTCTTACGCCAAATCTCTCATCTTTACTTGCTCCATGCTCTTGGCAGCGATTTACACTAAATAGGTGGGTATATAAATGGGACTTGGTGGGAGCACGCTCACTTTTCTCAGAGGCTCTTCTGCTGAGCATTGACCAAACCTGGAAATTACCTTGAATCTTAATTTGGATGGGTTTTGTCGAGCTTAATTGTCTGAACGTTTTGTAAGCGTGGTCATAACGGGGTATTTTATAATATCAGAAAAGATAGTTTTAATAAAGCTGTCTAGAGCTAGAAAGAGGAACTCTTCCTTTGATGCTCCTTTGGTAGATGAAAACATTTTTGTTCAATAGGAGGCCAGCATCTTTTTTCGCTCATTTGAGACCAGTTCTGGCAACATACTGATATTCATTCAAATATAAATGCCATATTCACTTTGAAATGCAAATTGTTTAAAGAAAAATAGCATATGGTAGAGGTAAGTACCTTTTCAAATCAGCTCCCACACTTTAGGGATGTGAGTTCAGCTGAAATTATTCTTTGGAAAGAATCTGGAGCCTTTGACACATTGAAGCTTGAACTAATCAAGGCTTCCCAGTAAGCGTATACACATATCCATATCAAGGAAACAGTGCTGAGAATACATGGATTAGCATAGTAATTTAACTGCCCCCTGCTAATCAACTTCAGCAACCAGCTGATGCATATATGATTTATTTGAAGAGGCAGTCGCACAACTCCAGGATGGGCCAGGTAGCTGGCCATGGGTTTTGTGTTACTGTCGAGATATGTATCTGTCTGTCTCCGTACAGATAGATGCACATAGGTGTTTGGGAGGGGGAACACAACAGATGCAGAATTCCTCAAGGCGTTGCTTGGGAGATCTTGATGTGAAAGCTTTGTGCGCCTAACCCAATATGCAGGTTTGCTTTTCAAGGGCCTTTTTAGTGGTCTACCACTTGTCTGCTAAAAGACTGAGGTGATTTCTGTTGAGGCTTTGTCCTTGAGCAAAAATAAAAGGGCAGTCGCTTCGTGGAGGTCTGGATTGAGGTTTGCCTGTTATGGGGGCGGAGGGCAGGAACTGGAACTGTTTTGTAGAAGCTTTGTGCAGCGTAGAAAGTGTGCGAGAACAGCAGTTGACTTCCCAGAGTCCTTGTTTTGGTGTGACAGCATTAGTGCCTACTCTGGTGATGGAACATGTGTCCTGGGCATGCTGGAATGAGACGGAAAAGTGGAACAATTAGCAATGGATTGCTTTTTAAGTAAGGTTGAACAAAGTGGAATTTAACCTTATTGCAAGGATTGCAGGTAGCGGGATAATCAGATTATGGCAGTAGAGGAGATGGAGCTGAGCTGGGTTGTGTCATCAACCAGTAAAGCATTACATGGCGGGACTTGGCACCTATTTCTTGCTAGCAGCCCATACCTTTCAGAAACATGAATTGAAAGCCAAAATCCTATTTGGTTTACAGAATAAGTCACTTCCTCAACATGTCTATGTTGTAACATGGAATATGAAGTTTCAGAAGATGGCTTTTTAAGGTGAAAGTAAAGCTTTTGGTGCTGACATGATGATGTAGAAGTCTTGATATTATCTTTTTAAGGTTTTGCTTTTGCGTCACAGTTAGAAAGTCATTGGTCACTTCTGTTCAAAAATTGGTGAGCTAGGTGGAAAATGCCAACATACAAATATTACTGCTCTCTGCAACTCAGCCACCCAGCGTGGAGTGATGGGAATGTCTTATCCGGGAAATGATGTCCACTAATTGTTTCCGTTTTCCCACGATAGCTAGAAAATGCTCCATCTCAGCTTTCACGTACCATTTTTCTTCATTGTGATCTTTGTTTTGAAGATACTGTGACAAGAACTCATCATATGTAGCCCAGGAAATGTGCTACAGCAAAAAGAAAGACCTTTGACAGTCGTGGCAGTTCTTTGCTGTCTCTTTTCGCAGTTACCAGTTATCCTGTTGAAGTGGGGGGCCCAGAACTGAGTACAGTGTTTCAGATGTCCATCGTGGTGCGCCCGGTTTCTGGTTTGTGTTGAGTACAGTGTTAACGCGCATTCTGGCATCCACTGTTGACTCTAGAGTCTTTCACAGCAGTGCTGCTGCTCAACCAACTGGTCCCCAGCCTCTGCTCCTACACCAGGTTGTTCTGCCCCAGAGGCAGAGATCAGGGCTTCTCCTTGTTGAACCACATGGCCTAAATCTCAAGTTTCTAGAGTCCATTTGGTCTCCATCTCTGTCATTCATGTCAGTCACACCCTTTAATTTGGTGTATCATCAAAGTGATTTATTAATGTTCATAGTTTTTCAGGATTCTGAGAACCAGATGAAAAGATTATTTCAAAGCGAGCATCAGCAGCATCACAGAAGTTCAATTGGAAGGAGCTGTTTCTTTTAGGAGACCTCAAAATATCTTTACTGTCGGTGTTTCCATTTTTTATTGCGAATTCAGGATACTGAGCTATAATTTGATCCTCTGCTTTGTACCTTCATTTCTGTGAGCCCAGTTTCTTTGCTGAACGTTTCTTTGGAAGATGTCTTTAGAAGGTGCTAAAATACCAGCCTTAGCAAATTGTTCTCTGTTGATGGGGTCAAGCACATAATGTCCTGAAGAGGACCAGTTGTTAGAGGCATACGTTTTTTTCAACAATTTGGCATACGATGCTCTGATTGTGGAATTCTTTTGGACAAAAGGGTTGCCTAGGGAAGGTGATTAGAGAAAAGTTATGTGCCAGTAACTAAAGCACTGCCTTGGGAGGCCCCTACATGGTTCCAAAATCCACCTTAGACTTTACATAATTGAGCCAATTAGTTTTTCTCTATGTATTTCATGTCTGCAAGGTTAAGATTGCCAAGCAGTTCTTGAGACTGAGCCAGGACATTCAAGACTCAGGTGGACGGATACTGTAGTGATGGATCTGTGTTAAGGACTAAAGGTGAGATTTAGTCTTGGGAAAGGGGAGGAGAGAAAGGGACAATTATGCCAACTCTAATAAACACTAAGTAGTTCACTAAGCTCTGCTGTCTTTCCAAAGGCTGCTCTGGGAAAAGACATAATGATAGAACTGGGAGTCAGGAGATCTGGGTTTTATTTTCAAGTCTGCCACAATCTTCCTTTGTGGCCCTGGGTCATTTAACCTCTGAAAAATGGGGGAAATGATAACAGATAATTAACAACCTCACAGGAGCATTGAAAATTAATTCATTAATTTTTCTGAACTCATCAGTAGAAGGTGCAATGGAAATGCAGAGTGTTGGGGTATTTTATAAAAATGTGTCTGTCTCTTTCCCTTTACATGTGGTTTTCAGGAGTATTCTTAAATCTGTAGAAGATGTATACCTTTTGAGAGCCTGCCCCGAGGAATGAAACCAACAGCGTAGAATCTTTGTATCTTTATACTGTAGATGTCCTGTGCTAGGAATGAAGTAAAATGTGCTCAGAAACCAGAGCTGTAGAGCGGACTTTGGCCCATTTCGTATTGTAAGGCCATCAGAAACCTGTGTTTCCAGAAAGGTTTTAATTGTTCAACTCTAAAATTCTTATTCAACCAGATCACACTTCTCCTGGTTTATGGTAAGAAACCTGTTTCTCCTCCTCTCACACACCTCCCAGCATTTTATTGTGCCAGACCTCACTGATCACAAAAATACTAAAATTGTTTCTAGTGTTCATTGGGTAAGGCTGTTCTTTGGATCTCACCTTTTACGTATCAAGCCTTCAGTTAGAGTTGCGATGGTTGTATTGCTGCAGGATGAGACACGAGAATGGTATTTGTAGTCAGTGGAAGAAGCCTCTGTTGTGTGCTTTCTGTCACGATAGCGTTTTAAGAATCAAAATATGAATGAGTTTGTTTTGCTTGATCTGGCAATGCTCGTGGTTATTTGCTCCGCATCACTGTTCTTGACTTCACTTGGGGAACTTACACAAAATATAATTTTGGTTGTGAAATATACTTCACTTATGTGAAATATTATTTGGAGGTAGATTGTTTTAAACTCTTTGAGTTGGCTTCATAGTCTCATCTTGGTTGCTCGTGTAAACAGTGGTCTTCGGAATAAATGGCACACTCGGTCTTTCGTACTCTACCTGTAACAAGTGGAGTATCTCTACAAAAGTGTGACTGGTAGCAGGGTTGTGGAAGATTGTTTTCCAGTAGATGAATGAGATGAAATTCTGAAAATTTAGGCTCTTTTGTCTAAAGTTCCTATCTGGATTTGAGTGGGCTGCTGAAATCTGCGGTGCCGCAAGCTGGTCACAGGATGGTTGTCTTCAGAGTTCCAGGGAGCGCTGTGTTGCTTTTTGTTTGGTGAAGTAATCTCTTTTTCTGCTCTGTTAAGATACACCCATCCACCTTCATGCAAACCAATTTTATCTTCTCTATTGACACAATTTATTTTCCATTTATGTCTAGGGAACGTGACTACTAGCACATCTGTGTCTCAGATGGCAAGTGGGATCAGTCTAGTCTCCTTCAACAGTCGCCCGGATGGTATGCATCAGCGCTCCTACTCGGTCTCCAGTGCAGATCAGTGGAGTGAGGCAACAGTCATTGCAAACTCTGGCATTAGCAGTGGTAAGAAACCTGGAGCTGGGGGGTTATCTGCTGTGGGGTTAAGGGGGAAGTTGGCGGTTTGCTTTTTGAAAAAGAAAAAAAAAAAAATACAACCTGATATTGGTCACCTAGGTGTTCTGTTGGAATCCAAACTTCTAGAGTCGGAGAGAAAAAAGAGAAATTAGGTAAAAAGAGAATAGATCAAGACAGTATTTTTACGGCAGGAAGAGCTAATGTAATTACAGTACTGCTTGGTTTTAATTTCAGGTACATAATGTAGGTTATTCATTTGATATTCTTCTTTCCTTACCCTGTGGTAGGTGTTAGCAGTAAATTATCCTCCAGATCTTTTCATCAGCATGTCCCTTCTCGGTTGCGCTCTTGCTTTAATGTATGCACGCTACTGGCGTAGTCGTAGTCTTTTCTCTGCGGAGCGTTTAACAGCATTAAAAGGAGCAAACGCCATTCCAGATGGTGTTTTGCGATGATGTGATTGTAACAGAGAGACAGGGGCTGTTGTTTTAAAGGATATGCGAGATATTTGGTAATAAAATGGGGCATCAGGCCTTGACGAAATGCCGGGATAGGACAGAGATATTCCTCACTTATCGCTGACCAGCTGCCTACGCAAATGAGAGAGCATCCTTGGAGCAGCCCGCCGTGGTGCGTAGGCTGGGCCTCAGGTGTTCCTGTCGCGGTGTGCCGCAGAGATGGTTCATACTGGTGAACGCACGTGTCCAGGAGCGTGACGTTTACTAGGCTGGTTGGAGAAATGACAGAAAGTTGAGGTATTTACTGGGCTTGGCTTTTGCTCCTGACGCTGCGCTTCAGCTAGTTTTAAATTCCTGGGGAAGGGAACCTCTTCTCCTACGTGAGCTCTGTACTCCCAAGGATGAACAGTACGTTTTTCTGACTTGACGATCATATGTGATTACTTCTGGATCAAAAGAGATGACAGTTAGAATTATCTATGAAATATTTATTCCAAAAAAAAAAAAAATACCGATGACTGGTGGGTACTTCTGAATAAGCCTGGCTTGGATAATTTCTTGCAGAGGTTCTGATTAGGAAAAAAAAAAAAAAGAAGGGGGTTTTTAAAGATGTGGCGGAAATTGGACTAATGGTAAGTTTTAGGCCACTAAGGCTCAGCAGAAACAGAAGTATTGCAACAAAACTGCTCCAAAACCTCAAGGATAATTCATCGCTCACAGTGTATCATCTTTCAGGAAGCTCATAGATATGTCCTTTATGCTGGCAAGTTGACGCATGAAAAATCCTTTTTAATTTCAGGGTGGTTTTTTTTTTTCTCTCCATTAAAAGATTTTTGAATTTTAGTCATAAAAAGCTAATACTGTGAAAGCAGCAGGTATGGTGAGAAGCTAAGCATCTTTTGGAATTCAAATGCCAATGTACTGGAGAATATGCCTGCTTATTGTCACGTGGTTTTATTGTAGACAAAATAACATATTGGGATTCAATTTTTCTCTGCGCCTTTTTTTTTTTCCCCCCACGTTAAATTAATACTTTGTGTGGCTCCAAAGAACTTTTCAAAGTCTTCCAAACCAGACCTTTGGTTTCCTGGGGCTTCTGTCTTTCAAGCAGCTGTGAACATCTCCTAATTAGATAAATTACTTTGTAGTGGGCAGAGCCACAAAACAGGAGGTGCTGGTTAAATTAAAGGGGAAAAATAGAAAAATCCATTCTCTGAAATGGAATGCCCCACTGCTTTATGACTATTACTGTTGTAAGGTTTTACATTTAAGTACCTGAGGTTTAAAATTAAATGTCTAATATAATTTGGCCCTGGTAACATGAAGCCTGTGACTGCCCTCAGAGAAAATCTAGACAGCTTAGTTCGGTGTTTCAAATTGCTGTCTGCTGGATAGTGAGCGGATCGTACGGCTGGCTCACTATTTAGCGAAATGCCACCTGCTGTGCAGGGTAATCTTAAATGCAGTAGCATATTTGCCTTAAAAACTCAGAAATTTAAAGAGTCTGTTCCAGCAGCACATGAAAAATTAATTCTTTTTACATTTTTTTTCTTACTCTTGTAAGTGCTTGACAGAAGTAATTTTAGCAGCAAGAGAGAATAAAAACTGGGGGCAGTAAATCCCTGTCCGGGAACCTCTTGTGTAGATTCTTTATGGACCCAGAATTGATCTACATGTCAGATCCTGATGTAGTTTAAACTGTTTATCACCCTAAATGGCGGTAGAGAGACCATGAACATCAACTTATAATCCTCTGTAAAAGAAATTGGTGTTTGCAGTCAATGAAGGAGCAGCTCAGCTTTATTGATAGATTTAGAACAATTATTGCTGCTGCAACTATTGGCCAAGAGATTTTCTTGGATCACATTGGAAGCCTGCAGGTTTTTGTTTTTTCTTTGATAAATCTTTCCCTTGATGAATCTTTTTTTTTTTTTTTAACCCAGAATTGTCTATAGTTGCTCACTGCTGGGTAATAAGAATGTTGTCTGATCTCGGGGGAGCTGCTTGGGTGTGGAGGTTTGGTTCAAGAATGTGTATCTGCACCATTCCTCCTCTGAAAATTTGGCTCTTCATTAGGTTCAAACATGCATTTTCTCCTGCAAGTTTTCTTAGCTAGGACTGTTTAGAGGAATTGAGGAAAAACTGGCCAGGAGGCTTCTCATACCTGAGTACCAAATGCAATTTTTTCCGAAGGAAAACAGATTAATATTAGCTAGTGGTGTTGCTGCCCCTAATAAGAGATGGTGTTGTCTGTCTACAGTCTTCACAATTCATACATCTCTAAAGAACTTGAAAGACAGATCCTTAAATTTAACATCATCAGGGCTTTTTTGGTTGGGAGAAACCACAGCCACCTGTATTGCAAAAATTAGGTTTGTGAGACTTAACTCACAGAAGACCTGAAGGTGTTATTTCCTACCTGGGGATGAAGAAGTCGCTTGTTCATTCTCTTTTTAAATGTCAGGTTTTATAGTTTGGTTTCTAAGGCTGTGTCCTGAGACTAACAGAGGGAAGAATTCCTTCCCTAGAGTTAAAATGTGAAGCTCTTCTCATACAGTGTTGCAAACAGCAGTTTGCATGGGACAGGGATTTCTTTCTTCTGCACTTATAAATTGTCATTTGAATTCTAGCATGTTATAAAATTCTGCAGTAAATCAAATATCTGTTTAAATATCATCCACTTAGGCTTTATCACTGTACAATTGCTTGTACGGGCCATTTGATCTCGGCTGTAATTTATGTAAGTTGTAATAGCCAGTGTCTTTTGAGTTTTTAACAGTTTGGTGTTAGGGTTTATTAATGTAAAATTGAGTTCTCACTGTGCCATGGGGTATGAGAGGTCGTTGGAGTGCTTATATTAATGCGGACCTTACAACTTGCCTTACTTTTCTGATCATAAGCACTCGAAATTATTAGTCTTCTGCTACACATGGAAAAAGAAAATGCTTCAGATTGATTTTAATTTATACCAGGGAGATGCCATTTTGCAATCTGAGGTTCCCAAAAATAATGCAAGGAGTTCAGGGCAAGAGTGATTGCTGGGAGAGGTGGGGATGAAAAATCAATTTCCTTACCATGACACATAGTTCTCAAACTTCATCCTTGGTTTCGGAGGAAATTATGAGTTGCTGCTCCTCTTTCCTGTCCTCTTTCTCAAGAATATCCTTATCATATTTTCACAGTTAATGATATTTGCCAGATTGCCCGAGCAATCTGCCAGCACCACCTCATTTAGACTGTAATTTCAGCAGTCTTCACTTCTGCAAATTTCATTGTCTCTGAGCTTTCCATATCTCCTTCTGGATTCTCACTGTAAAGTACGTGAGTTAGAGATCTTGACGCTCTCTTGGAAACAAGACATTTGCAACTGAGCGTTCTGCTGTGTTATTGTCGTAGTTGTGTCATTCATCATTTTTCCATTGCAGCATGATGAAGGGGAGGATCCCAAAGGCTGTCTGATATTTAAATAAGACTCTAGAAGTGATGGTGCTCCATACTGGTTTCTAAAACTTTTTAAGCGGGAGGAAGCTGTATCATTTCAGTGCTTGGCTAGAAAGAGGTCAGCAATTAAATCTGATCGTTTTCTGGCACGTTGAGTGTTAGTCAGGAAAGCATCATGTTGCCTGCACCTCACCTGAGCTTGAAGGCAGATGCAGAGAGGAAATGTGATGTTTCTGAGATGTGGGCAGATGTCCCATTTGTCTTCTCACGGAGCTTTCTTCTCCAAAATGTTGTTGGTAGAAAGATAAGTTTTGTCAAAAGGGTTTCAGAGTGTTAAACTAGATGATATTTTCTGCCTGTCATCGATTAGGAGTGTGTTAGCATCCGGAAGCAGCAGAATCACATATTCGTTTTGTAGGAGGAGATCATAGAGTCCCACCATTAACCCAGCACTGCCAGGTCAACACTGAACTGTGTCCCTCAGCACAACTTCTACGAGGCTTTTCAATCTCTCCAGAGATGGGGACTCCACCACTGCCCTGGGCAGCCCGGGTCAGGCCTTGACAACCCTTCTGGGGAAGAAATTTTTCCTCATGTACAACCTAAACCTCCCCTGGTGCAATTTGAGGCCGTTTCCTCTTGTCCTATTGCTAATATTTTAGTAGGAGCCAATGCTTACCCAGTCTGTTTTATAGGCCTTAAGAATCTCAGTTGTATGGGAACCTTTAAGATTGCCTTTCTTGGGGGGGCTCCTGCAAGATTCACAAAATACAGGGCCTCACGTGTTCTCCAGGTGTGTGGTTTTTTGCCAAAACAATGGGAAAAACCTGGCACCAATAAACTTTTGAGGCTTAAACTGAGTTGTATCTTGATGTTGTTTT
Source organism: Baryphthengus martii (assembly GCA_013396935.1). Taxonomy (NCBI): domain Eukaryota; kingdom Metazoa; phylum Chordata; class Aves; order Coraciiformes; family Momotidae; genus Baryphthengus; species Baryphthengus martii. Next base: position 118,929 of record VWZK01002087.1, read on the forward strand.
GAGGAGGACTTTGGGTACTTGGGCATTTCTGCACAACTTTGCAGAGTTTCAGCTAAGTCCTTCTGTATTTATTTAGTGCTGCACTTTAAATTCTGAGCTATATTATCTGGATTTTTACAATTCTCCAGAAACACATCTGCTTTTCATATTTAAGATCCCTTTTTTCTCCTCTCCTCCCCCTCTGATTAAAATATAAAGAATTATTGCATTCAGCAATTAAATCCTGTGCTTCATTCCAAAATCACAAGAATTGTGAGGTTTCATCTTCAGATAATTTGACATTGGGATCCTTGTGCTCATCTTAATCTTGTTCACAGCCTGAAGTGCCAAATGTATGTCAGTGATTTGTTTATGTGACTAAATTAACTTTTTGAGTGGAACTATAAAGCTTTGGTTTTTCCCAACGCTTACTTACGGATGCTTAAATGCTTATTTTGCTTCTAAGTTTCGCTTAAAATTTAAGCTGAAACAGGGACGTGTATGGCATGTTCCTTATAATAGCGGAAAAAAAGATTGTGGTTTTTTTCTGGTTACTGATGCTGGTTAATCTAATTTGATTTTCTATCAATGTTCAGTAAATCAGTGCTGCTTCTGCTTGTAGCTGGGTTTGGTTTTCACAAGTTCTCTGCCTGTCCCCACAAAACAAAATAAAATCTCAAACCAAAGCACTTTAATTTTATTATGGAGCATGGACTTTAGCCTGACAGGATAGTGAGAAGAGGCTATTCTCTCTATCAGCTCTTCAAGCTGGTGTGTGGGAGACACTCTCCGTTCCCAACCTGTCAGGTGCAAGGTTAGGGTGTTGCAGAACAGCCCTGGTGGTGTTTAACCACCACTTAAAGTCAGTACTTCTAGAGTGGGTAGCCAGCACTAGAGAGATAGCACTAGAAATGGGATGCTTTTAGCCTCAGCTTCTGTTTTAAAAAATAGATGTGTGTGTGTCGATATACATATATATATATATGTACCTCCACAGCTGTCTCCTTACCTAACTTGAGCTGCAAGCTGCTTCTCTGTAGCTCAGGTGCTTGACATTTGACAGATCTGGTGCTTACAAGTCTGTAAAATATATTCTATTCTCTGTTAGTATCTGTCAGAAAGGAAGGGTTGCTATCAAAAGTGATTGCGCCCCTGTACAAAGTGCATTCCTCATCAGGGAGACCGTCCTGTAATCTCATTTGTATCGTCTTTCGAAGATTTTCTTTCTGTATTTGTATAGTTTTAAGTTTGCTTTAATCTGAAATGTTTGCCGTTTGGAATGAGCTTTGCTGTGATGTTTCTTGGCGGGTTGGTCACCAGGTAGTTTGAGATGGAGCGTCAGCTGTGCTCGTTTTCCTGGTATCTCAGAAACAAATGTGACCTGTGTTCTTAGACCGCTTCAGTAGCGGCCAAGGCATTAACACATTGGCTGCGTTCAGCAGCAGCAGGAGGATGAATCTTCTGGCGCTAGCTGTTAGAAGCTGAAGAGCTGCGTTTGATGTGAGGGTGCCTCTGTGCATTCGGGAGCGATGCCTCTTGGTAAATTACAATGACAAGAAATTAAATACCCGAGCTGGATTCACATACTGTCCTGCAAGAGTTTAGGAACTTTGAAAAATAAAATGGTGTTTACAGAGAATAACAGAAATCAAGAAACACATTCTCAAGTAATCGTAGAGGAAAGACTGAATACTGCAAGAGCAGAGTGCGACGCTTTAGAAACTCTTCTGATTAAAATAACGTGGCTTTAAAATTTCATAAGCCCAATGCATTCTGTATTTAAGGACTGTGTAAGTAAGACTTAAGGAGGGGAATGAGTAAACTCCCTAGATGGATTTTATTTTTCTTAAATCTTTTTATCTAAATTTTAATCATCCTGATTTATATAATAATATAAATTCTAAATTTAGGTAAAGTTTAGTAATGTTTTAAACACAAAGTTGAGAAAGTAAAAAAATGTTGTATCGCTGCCATTACAGTAATTCGCAATTTCCGAATTTCTTCTTTTTACATCCGTACTTTAGCAGTTCAGATAGATACGTGTAATAGTTACATTTCTTGTCTAATGCGTGTCCAGAAGCACCCTGCTTTGTTTTGCCAGGACCTGGACAAAGTGTGCACAAGAAATACACACGATGCTTTATTTCTTCTCTGGCTTAATGAAGTTTCTATTCCAATTAACATGAGAGTGGATGTCTCACCAAGCATGTCTGTTTGCAGGCTCGGTTTCTTTCCAGCCCAGATCACAGAGCACTGGGGTACGGGGATGTTGTGTATACGTTACCTATGGAATCCAACACTTCAAAGCTTCTTCACAGCGTATACAGTTCAAGGAGTGAAAGAAGCCTCTATGTTCAATCTGATACGCAGCTCCCTCACAACCTGCCGATTGTTGGGGGACAGCTGAAGCGCAGAGATCTGGCCTTCCTGCAGGTGGAAGAGCATCTCCTTTCAAGTCTCTGGGCCCTTCTATTGGTTACAGTTGATGTCATCCCCTGATGGCAGCGTTGGTGTGTGCCACCCACCGTCCAGGTCAATGAGGGGTATCCGGTTTACAGGTCGCTCTAGGAAAGTGGCTTTTCTGATGCGTAGGTTTTGTTGAGAGCAGAAGAAGGGCCCTGACTTTGGGTTATCTAAAACCTCCGAAGAGCTGGTAAGAGCTAGAAAGAGTGTTTGGTTAAATGTAAAATAAGTAAAAAGTTTGTCAGTCGCGGTTGCATCGTCTGACACCTGTAAAAGGGAGCAAAGACATAGCTTTATGTTCAGAGCTTTGCTTTTCAGCTCTGTGTTTCTGCAATAGGAAAATGATTGGGTTTTGCCTTTGATTAAGAATATCTTTGCTGTTGCCTCCATCATTTCTTTTTCTTTCTGACACTGCTGCTCATGGCATACATTTCCAGGAAAGCCTTAGCTTTTTCCTAGCTAGTCTGATGCAATTAACTACCTATTTGGTGTACAACAGTTACTCAGCCTTGTTTGGAAAATGTTAATACTGAGCTTCTCTTGATTTTTTTCAAAAAAACTGATAGTGGGGATTGTCACTGAAGTCCTGTGGACTGACAGTGGCGAGTTTCCTAACCTGTTCTCAATTACAGTGAGTGGGTTTGATGCTTGAAGTTATGCACAGGTTATACCGACTGAAGGTTAAAGTATGAGAGTACAGACAAGAGACATCTTTCTGGCTCTGAGCATTTCTTTGAAGAGAGTCGGCTCTTCTTTTCAGTCTTCCTTTGCCTGTCTTGAAATACAAGGTAAATATTTTAGTAGGAAATGATTCAGTAAGGCATACGTTCATTATTTTCCAAGTGCCTTGGGACCTCAAGGTTCTATTTCAAAGAAAAATATTGTTAAATGAGGGGGGGGTTTGCAATTAGAAGACAATGCTGATCGTTACATCAGGGTGGAGCTCTGACCCTCTCTGTGTAATTGAGGGGAATTTATTATGCACATCATTTTGATATAAAATATATTTATCACACCATGTTGGATGTACTTGATCGTGATGGAGCTTACTCGTCCAGGATGTATTCTTTAAGTGTTTGCTTTTCTGCAAATCACCATTACTTAGGATGATCTCAATGGGCTCGCTAGGTCCAGCATGCTGTGGTTGGTAACTACTCTTGAGGTGTCTACCTCAAGAGTGTCTGTCTACCTAGCTTCAAAAGTGGCAGACAGACTAACTCACTCATGACCTGGAATCGAACTGGGAGATATCACCCTGAAACCATCCCACAGCTGTACCGTTTGTCTTCAAAAGGACCATCCACCTTCATTCTCCTTCGTGGGACGGCGAAGAACTAGTTACCTGAAATGAATCCCCTTAACTAGCTGCCTTCTATAATTTCCCTCACCTCTCCGTTTTATATGAAGTTGATGGCCGGGAGAAGCAACGCTCATAGCATCGTACACCCAGTTTGTAGCAATTCAGGGTGACACCATGTACGAATCACAGCTTCTCAACTGATCTGACACCGCCCAGTGAAAATGCTATGCCAGAAGAATTAGAGACATCCCTTATATATCCGGAGTGCAGATCTGTTCAGAGAGAGCCATGAAGTTAGTTTGCCTTGGGATGTGATGGCATCCTACAACATCTCAGACTTGCAGCTCTTTCTAGTTTGTTGTGCTTATGTATTCGAACAACTTGTCATTCAGTCTTTCCACGGGGCATATCCAGTGTACAGTGCAAAGGAGACAAATGCAAAGATGCGTCTGCATAATGGGGGATAATAAATTAGCAAATAGTGTTCGCTCAGGGAGTACTTTATATCTGCCCCTGACCAAACCCTGCTCTAGGCAAGATGTGCAGAGGAGAGATTAGCATCTCATTCCCAGTTCATGTTCTGAGGCTTGCAGGTCCTCTAAAATACAGTTAGTCTTTACTTTACTCGGCACCGTATTGGCAACATAGGAGGGAGGGTCACTTAGGAATAGATGTTTCCTCTCCATGTGTCAAATGGTAAATTCCTTTCTGTGCCATGAGGAGCTTACTTCATGAGATGGCTTTGAAAGGGAGTCAACAGGGTACAGTTGCTTCTTTTCTTGCTATTAGATTTCGAGGGAGTGGGAGGGTGTTTTGCTAGAGCTGTAGTATGTTGCTCCTTAAGAGGGAAAATGCAGTGAGCAAAGTACTCTTACAGGGTTTTTTAAACACTGTATTGCATCTTCCAATTTTTACATTTCATTTCTCTCTGACAAGGACAGGCTGAGGGCCCTGGGGCTGTTTAGCCTGGAGAGGAGAAGACTGAGAGGGGATCTGGTCAATGCTCATCAACAGCTAAAGGGCCCGTGGAGGTCAAGAGGACTCATCTCAGTGGTGCCCAGTGACAGGACAAGAGGCAACAGGCACAAACTGGACCCCAGAATGTTCTATCTGAACCTGAGGAAAAACATTTTTCCAATGAGGGTGCCAGAGTTTGGACCAGGCTGCCCAGAGAGGTTGTGGAGTCTCCTTCTCTGGAGAGATTCCGAACCTGCCTGGACAATGCGATCCTGGGCACCTTGCCCTGGGTGACCCTGCTTTGGCGGAGGGGTTGGACAGGATGAACTCCAGAGGTCCTGTCCAACCCCCACCATTCTTTGACTCTGTGATTTTTTGCTTTCTTGCTTCTTTTATAATGGCTAGATATTGTGTGTTAGTAGGAAATGAACTAGAAGTAACTGTCGTTCCTTTAGATGAGGGAGATTGTAACAAGGGTCTTACTATCTCCAAAATTATTTGGGCCGGCCCTTCCAATATCTGTGCCGTACTGTTACAAGACTGACTTTCTCTTGCAAGCCTGTGGATGATACCCCTCGCTTGTCACGAAGTGCCTTATTAAGCTGCCGCCTGGAAACAGTCCTGTCATGCCAAACATGCCTTCAGGTCTGCTTGGCTTGTGGCATACTACCACCTATCAAAAGCCAAAGCCTCCAAAAGCAGGGAGATTCCTTTTTTTTAAGTCAAGAAGGAAGCTTTGTTTTTCTTATTTAATTGAAATTGCTATTAGAGGGAGGAAGGCGGTAAGCTGGGCATTCAGCGGGGCTTTCTGTACATGACAGGATAGCTTTGTGATTTACAAGCTCTAGGCACAAGGCTGAAAAAATGGTAGACGCTGTGGAAAGAGAATACTCCTGAGGCTCTTTCATCTCTGTCCCCCAGTTCTTCTCAGAGCTTCCTTTTAATTTTGTTCAGTGCAGCAGGTTAATTTAAGCCCTCGATAGCTGGAGTGTCCAAGCTGAATTCAGCTAAACGATGACCGGACACACCAAATTCCTACCGAAGGTACGAGCTCTGTGTACTTTATAAATATTTGCCTTTTTTTTTTTTCTTCTGTGGTCTGTAATATCGTGCCACCCCTTCTCCCCTGCTCATGAGTGTTTATTATCATCTGCAGACTTCTGCCAAGCTGCCGTTTTGACAGGATTTTAATGTCAGTCCTGTACGTCCGTGCCTGACTCCAGCCTTCTGCAGTCATTGTGCCATTGCAGCATCCCTTTAGCTTCGGTTTGAGGCAGAGGAGGAATATAAAGAACATGATAGAACATTTATGGTAATAGCTGTAAAGGGAAGCTGTAGAGCATTGGATTTCACAGCCAGAAAAATCTCAGCTTGGGGAAATGGGTCTGAAATACAACTACAGATGGTTTTAGTCTATTGCTTCCCCTGTTTAAATAAAAGGATTGCTTTTTTTCGCCTCTATTTAAAACACATGTGTAGAAGATGAAAGTGTCCAGCTATTTTTTTATTATTCAGTCCACCAGCTACTGACATCTTTGCCTTATTTCATTTCAACACTAATGGCATAGTAAAAGTTCTGAAACATCCTCTTTGGATTCAGCCTTCCTTGGGTCGCAGCAAAGATTCCTGCTGCAGGCAGAGCTGTTGCTGTTGTTTTCGTCATCAGCGCTTTCTTTTTCTTCTTGAACCTGGTGCTATTAATTGTGTTGCTGCTTCTGCTCTTTAATTGATCCCATTCACCAGTCCCGCTTTTGTAACGTCTGACTTCTTGTCACTTTGGCAAATCAAAAACTCAAATTAATCAATCTCCAGCTACTTGAGAATAAGGCTGCGTTGGGGAGCTGGGGTTGACAAAAAAGTCTAATTTCACTTTGAAAGCCTGTTGGAAAATTTTAACAAGAAGATGCAAGAAAAATGTAAACCAGATCAAGCTCGACTTTGGTCTGTGGAGAATAGCGTCACCTGTTGAGTTTGTTTCAAGTTTTTGTAAATAGGTGATTTGACAAAAATATGAAATAAATCAAAAGACACAAAGATAGAAGAGGTCAGAATAGCCTTGTTTCCGCTGCAGATGGTTACCCAGGAGAGAGGGTTGTGTGTGTAGGAGAGAGAATAGGAACCCAGGTCCAAAGATGAAGCTCAGCTCTCGCAATTTTCTATCTCAGCCTTTGTGCTGTACTGTTCCCGTACCTTCTATGTTACCTCTTTTCCTCAGACTTTTTGCACCCCCAGTCTTTTTACCCTGGTCTACAGCACTTACACCTGCTTATTGTCCCTCATTTTCTTTGCCTCCTTGGTTCCTGTGCTGGTATCTGCTGCAGCTCTGCTGTGCGGGCACTACAAGCAGTGAAGGAGAAGTGGCTTCAGTCCCAATTTCAGACATGCTTAGAGCCCATGCTTGGGATTTTGGGATGCAAGTACTGTGCTAGGGGTGTCAAGGAAGCGCAGGCTGGGTTTGGGCTTGGTTTCTTACCCTTTTCAAAACCGGGATGACTCTCGATATGTCCTTAGAGGGTACAAATGGAGTTGTCCTTGAGATTCAGTGTGGGGTCAGAGGTTGGACTTGATGATCTTGAAGGTCTCTTCCAACCAAAGACATTCTGTGATTATGTGATTGATTTGTGGAGCGCATGTGGCTTCCAAGTAACAAAACCATAAAGAGTTAAGATGTGGGACTTGCGCAGGATGTTACCTTCTAACAAATGGTAAGAGGCTGCAAGAGGATATCAAATGCAAGTGTTTCAAATAACGCTTGGTACAACGCAGAGCCCTTGAGACTCTTTGGAGAAGGACTGGTTGGTTTCTTTTTTTCATTTAATGTTCCACCTCATAATTCTGGCTTGTAGATGTCAGCAAAATACTTCTCCCATTCTGCCTCTTGTTTCTCCTACCAGAATTTGTCATAATTGAAAGGAATTACTATTACGACTGTAACTGCAAAATGCATCTAGGAGGTGGGCAAGCATGGGACTTACTTTCTGGAATAAAAGCTGCATTTGCTTTTTTTCTTTTGTAATTTTTAGCAAATGAGAATTGGTCTTGAACAAGCAGAATCTTTCTCTTATCCCATGTGTCATGCATCTATAGAGAAAAATTACTGCTCCAGCAACAGAGTGATCAGTTTATTAATGTCCCATTTCTTGCTGTCTTAAGGGATTTTGATACCAAGTGTCACTTGTTGTTCCCAGGCATGGAGTGGGCTACTGCATGTTTTAAAATAGCCCCAAATAACTTGCATAGATGTAAACTTACCCTTGCTATACTCTGAATTGGCTACTTTACCGCTTTTCCTGGAATGAGCACTTGTGCTTTGTTGTACTGGTTTGTGTAGACTCTCTCCTGTCCCTTGGTACAATCTTGGCCCTGCAAAACTAGAACCTCGCCTTTCAACGTGCAATGCGTTTCCTCGTCGGTGCGGGAAGTCACCAAACACGCATGTGAAATTCACGGCACCCTCCTTAATCCTGTCGTGAGCATGATGAGGTAACCTGTGAGGATGCGGCTTTGTGTCAGCTCTCACAGCTGAAAGGAGTTAGTGACGGCACTGGGGAGAGAGGGCAGGGAGGAGGGCTGACTGGGAGCTGGGAGAGGGCATAGCTGTCTCAAGCTCACTTCTGTAGGTTGCAAGCAACAGCAGGCATAGGCTGCGGCTCAGAGATGCTCCGTTTTGGAGGAGAAGAAGGTTTTCAGCAGCATGTTCCCGCACATCACTTAGAAACGTGGCCTGGCAGATGCAGAGCCGAGGATGTGCTGGTCAGGACAACCCCAGCTACGTGGCAAGGGGAGAGTTTTGTCCTTAATGTTGTATAATATAGATATACACCCTGCAAATGATGACCGTCATCAAGGAAAGCTGCCCGTACAGTCCATCAAAAACCGCAGAGCTAATGATGGGCTGGGCAGATAATCGTGGGAGAGTTAATTGTAAGGTTCGATATGGCATCTTGTCAGCAGAGATAAGTTGTCACGTTTTCCACTTGAGCTGAAACTAAATGATTGTAAAATAAGTTATGAGTGTCCTTGGGCCTGTCTGCCAGAATGATGGCTAAGAATACATTCCTGGCCCATCAGTCTCAAGCAGCCCGCTTGATATTTATGCGAACTGAATGTTATTTTATTCCCCCTCTAGTCATGCTTGTCAGCTTCCCGAGTGAAAAGTGAAACTGCTTCTTTGACTCATACTTCAAGTATTGAAGCTCGGAGAGGCTGCAGATTGTTATTATTATTACTAGTATTATATATTTTTTCGGGTGTGCGTTGAACATTGATGCCCGATTGGGAAGAACTAATGGCTGACATTGAATGCGCGGGATGGCTGCAAAACAGCCCATCCCAACCCAGTGAAACGCGTCTTACGAGTTCCAGTGCCTCTGTCAAAGCTGGTTTAGATGTGGAGTAATGAGGCGCTTGCTTTTTTAATTTGGCGTGCCTTTTTTCCTTGCCCTTTTTTTTTTTTTTTTTTTTTTAATATTTAATAGTGCCGGCAGTGGTCGTCTGTTCTCAGGCGTGGTAATTGATACAAAATAAAATGCATTATTTGTATTCAGTCAGGAGTATGAAATTGTATTCAGCGGGCTGAAGCCTGAACTCATTTACAGTTTTCCGAAGCCGGGCTTTCAGGAGCCCTCTTTTCAATTTGAAGAATACCTTGTCAGGCAAGAGAAGTAGTGGGAAATGGGAAAGCACAGCCTGTAAGCCTGGTGCCTTTTGATTGCTCATATTTTAAACTGGGCGAATGTTAAATAACTTCCATCTTCAAAGGGTGGTCTCCGAAACCAGGAGTACGGGGCATTAATACACCAACAATATCAGCTCGGCACCCGTTTACGAGCAACTTGCGTTTCTTTTCTGGTCAAGGGGGAGGGAAGGCTTCGGGCTCTTCGCTTTAGAGCCGTTTGACCCAAGGACGGCAGGTTATTACCTGGAAAGGGCTGCGGATCACGAGGATTTACCATAGGAGGTTAATTCTTCAGCTCTCTTGACGCGAGCGGTCGGACTGTACGTGTCTAAGTGTCCTCATTTTTCAGAGCTCACGAGCAGGTTTCGCTGGTACAATTTATAGCTTAGAAACTAGACTAAGCCACAGTGCGTGTACAAATCTACCTTAATATTCTTTTAGCAAGGATCCTGCTGAAAAAAACACTCAGGGGTTTTGTGTCAGAGTGTGATTTCTTCACCATTTTATGAATCCAAGGCGTTGTGGTTGATGGCTGGAGTCTCGTGTGGCAATGAGCACAGCCCTCGTACACCTGCCCTGGTGCCCGGAGCACTTCGGCACGCATCTTGACATTGCAAATATTTGGAGATGAGCTTTGTGAAAGGCATAGGGGAGAGGGTGGTAGAGCTGTTTTTCCTTCTTTTGTTTTTTTTTTTTTTTCTCCCCTTGAGTAAAATGGGATAATTCTTTTTAAAGTGAAAGCTGAGAATGAGGCCTGTCCCTGTGCCACTTGCCTCATCTTTTCTGAGGGGAAAATGTGAAGCAGTTTAAGAAATTGTGTTAGACATGATGAGCAAGCCTTTCTGGCTTATGTGCTCTCTGGGATTTTTCCATGATATTTATAAATATTCTGGATTTTTACAAGCAAAAGAAAATAAACAAGGCGCTTTTTTGGTGCCTTGTGACAGAACTTGCCGCCACAGCCAGGCCCCTTCCTTGCCGTGCCTGACTCTGCAGCTGGCCTGTCTTGTCTCCATAATGTTTATGTCATAGCTGCAAAGGATGAGGGGGTTTTTATGTGGGTTTTTTTTCCTTCTTTATAAGTATCCAAAGTAGGAAACCTTCCTAAGTCTCATCCTGAAGGTAGATATGTAGGACTAGCAGCAATCACCTTGCATCCTTGGCCGTGCCTCTGTACTGCTGGCATCCTCTTTGGCATCTTCTCCCAGTGTCAAGGAGCCAAAGGTATCCTTGTCCCCTTTGCCAAGAGCATGCTGAGCCCTGGCGTGGATCCTTGTCAGGGTTTGTCTTCCTCTTAACCCGAGGAGATTGCAGACCCTTGCAGGATAGCTACTTTGAGCATTTCTGGGTCAAATACTTAAAATCTCCTATACAGATAAACAGTAAATACATCCCCTTGATTCGCTTTTGTGGTTAAATACTTGGTGATTGGTTTCAAAATAGTGGACATAGGGAAAAGGGCAGAAATCTTTAATATAAAGCTTATGTTTAATTTAATCTCTATTGCCTGGCAATTAGCTACGTAATTTATCCTCCGCTAATAACCTGCAGCACAACTGTGCTTAGCAGGTCTTTAGTGAGTAAACTTTATTAGGAAAAATAAAAATAAGTGTTACTTTGTCAAATGGGCAGATGTATGGGAATTTAAGTACTTCAGAAATGAAAAATTTCTTTTTAAATACCATGGCTAATGCAGTGGGAAACCAAATGCACTGAACGTGAGATTATTTTCTCTCATTGGGAGCAGGTAGTGAGTGACCCTTTATCACACGATATCAATTGTACAAAGCATACATGAGTTGCACGCCTTGTTTTCCCACCTTTGTTACTGTTAACCACCTTTTCTATGCGTGTTGTCTTTAATATTAATGAAAGCAGAGAGCATTCAGAGGACACTGAGATATCTCTGTTTCATTACGTTTTAAAATGTCCTAGCATTACCCATTTGAGGATCAGTAAGATCTTTGTAAGAAAGAACGACTGGAAATAATAAAGTGATTTCCCATTGTTTTGTGTCGGTTCCAGCTGGCCTGCTTCTGAAATTGATGCTGAGCCCTGTTGATTTAATAAGACTTGAATCAGAACTTCAGCCAAGTTGCTTTTTGTACCTTTTTGAAAAAGTAGTAGGTATTTTTAGGAGACTCTCCTGTAGCTTTTGGAAGTCAAAGAGCTCAAGAAGATAGCTGCTCAGAGACAGCAAGAGTTATATCTTGGATTCTGGCAATCCTTAATTGAAATTATGCAATATTTTTATTTTTTGTTCTGTTTTTTCCCCATCCTCCAAACTGCAGATACTGGGTTGGGAGATTCTGTGTGTTCGAGCCCAAGTATATCCAGTACAACAAGCCCCAAACTCGATCCACCTCCTTCACCTCATGCCAACAGAAAGAAACACCGCAGGAAGAAAAGCACAAGCAATTTCAAAGCTGATGGTATCTCGGGCACAGCTGAAGGTAAGTTTACTCTACGCTCTGTGGAATTCCGAAGTTTGAAAATAATGTTCCAAAGGGCATTGTTAAGCTCAGTTCAACTACACCGTTGGCTTTGGGTACAGAAAGTAAAACAAGTTGTACTGAAGCAGAGAAATTAAAGACTGATCTTTTAATGATGAAGCTGAGTAATCTGAGGCATTGCCATGGTGAATTTGACTGTCTGAAACATGTCTGGAACTGATTTTTTTTTTTTTTAAATAAAGTTGTTCCCAAGTTATTACGGAGCATCATTATGTACAAAGGTAAGAAACGAGCATACCTGTACGGTTACAGAGGAATGGAAAGTCAGGTTCACTCAGTAGCCCATACATCGCCCTAGAACTTGTGTATTTTTTCAGTGCTGTTAAATCTCACTTCTGCTTAAACACATCCTGAGCTCTAGAATCACCAACGCTTCTGATGCCTATTATTGTTTGAATATTCAGCTGCTCACAGAAAAATTGTGTTATTTGAGGATAAAAAGGAAAAGGGGAGAGTTTAAATGTTTGGGTTCTTTTTTAAGGACCGGAAAGCAAATGCCAGAAAGAACTTCTTTCTTTCCCTTAGTTTAGCTTACTATTTCCAACGCGAACGCTGCTATAGCTGTTCAATGCCCTTCTGAAGGGATAACAATGTGTATGGTAGCCAGATACGATATAAAACATGCTTGTATCTTTAGAAAAGAAGAAAAGAAACATGCTAGGATTCAACCAAAAGAACTCCAAAAAAGAAAAAAAAAAAGAATGAACAAGGGTAGTTGGAAGGCTCAGAAACTGGGGAGTCAACATTTAAGGAGAGATGAAGAACAGAGACAATGGAATAACATTGTCAGAAAAGGGGAGTGTTGAGTAAGAAAAAGATGTGATTGTAAGCATCGGAGAGTCAAAAACAGCTACTCCAGTATCAAAGAGCATTGGAACAAGTTCTGAAAAAAGGATGACAATTGCAGTCAGCTGAAGAGACATTAAAAATAGATGTGATAATAGTATACAACTGAGAAGGGGCATGTTAGCTACTACTTAGTCATCCTTATTTTCCATGTATTTAATTTCTCAATTGCACTTCTATCACATACGGAATTTATTTCCCCAGCTATCTATACAAATCTTTTTTTAAAAGCCATCAGCTTTTTTTTTTTTCATAATAGCTCCTGTTGCGTTCTGTTTCCAGTCATTTAACTGTCTTTGCTGTTAGTTTTCCCCTAGTTTATGGCCTGAAGCCAAATTTCATTTTAACCTTTCATTTTTAATTTGTCATCTTTTTTTTTTTTTTCTAACAATCTCTTTTACACCACTTATTTTCCTACCTCAATGGCAAGTTATAGAGGAGATTTTTCAGAGCGCTCACCATTGGTTCAAGACTATTTTGTTGAAGTCAGTATGAATCAAGACCAGCTGGATATCAAGAGACTTTGAAAATCCCTTTCTAAGTAGTTAATACATGTATGTTTTCCTTCTCCTGGGGAGCTTATTTTCACAAGTCACTGGAGCTGGTGCCTGTGTGGTCCTGGTGGACTTCTGACCTGCAGTGAGCAACAGGGGATCTGCGGTTGTTGTGCGTCTTGCCCCCAGAGTCCCTGTTCTGATTGGAGTGGGGAGTACGTGCTCCTTCATCCTTTACTGTTTTCTCTTGCCCTTCTCCTTGTCTTCCAGCACCATAACATGCTAGTCTGAAATCCTTTTGTGATAACTGAACAGAATTGTCCCCTCTCATATAAATGGGATAAATATGCTTCCAGAAGGGCAAGAACTGGCTGGCAAGTAGCGACTAAGCAATACACAGAGAGCCTTAAAAGTTGCAGTAAGTGCCAACAGTTGCTTTTACAGCCTCGATGTCTTTACATAAGCCCATCAACTTTCTTTGACTTGCCTCTCTTACATGTCTTCTGGGATGGACGCTCTCTTTTCTTCCCTCTGTACTTGTACTGGTGAGGCTGCACTTCAAGTACAGGGTTCCATTTTGGGCTCCTCACTCCAAGAAGGACATTGAGGGGCTGGAGCATGTCCAGAGAAGGGCAATGAAGCTGGTGGAGGGTCTCAAGCACAAGTCTTGTGAGGAGTGACTGAGGGACCTGGGGTTGTTTACCGTGGAGAAAAGAAGGCTCAGGGGAGACCTTCTCGCTCTCTACAACTCCCTGAAAGGAGGTTGGAGTCAGGTGGGAGTCGATTTGTTCTCCCATGTCACAAGCAACAGGACAAGAGGAAAAATGACCTCAAGTTGTGCCAGGGAAAGTTTAGGTTGGATATTGGGGAAAAATGTCTTCCACGAAAGGATTGTCAAAGCCTGGCAAAGGCTGCTCAGGGCAGTGGTGGAGTCCCCATCCCTGGAGGGACTGAAAAACCTTGTAGAAGTTGTGCTGAGGGACATGGTTTAGTGGTGACCTGGCAGTGCTGAATTAATGGTTGGACTGGATGATCTTGAAGGTCTCTTCCAACTGGAATGAATCTATGATTCTGGCTTGGGACTCACAGTAGTGTCTTGGGTGGCCCACGGTGATTGTTAAATTCTTTATAACATCTCTTTTAAAGCACAACCCAATGAGAAACAGCAATTGGCCACAAGAACAAAATCACAACTTTCTACACAGTGTTCCCGCCATGTGTCAAAGGAGCTTTGGGCATCCTTCAGCAAATAACTCATTTTACTGGCCCTTGAATTCTTAGCAAGGTTGGGAGGAGATGCCTGACAGGACAGTCAGCCTCGTTTGTCAGCGGTAGCTGAAGGAGAAAGCAATGAAGCGTGCTCAAGTTACTTGTCCTTATAGAAGAAGGGCATAACAATTATTGTAGATTTCCACGAGGTACCCTCTAGCCAGACGAACAAAGACTGGGGGTTGCTTTTCCCAAATCCTGGCACATGGCCATTTGCAAGCTTGGTCTGTATCTTCTGATGTTTGTGTTGGTGGAGGCCAGTAGTTACATTTGGTGTGCTTTGTCATTGACCAGACAGGTATGGTTCATCTCTCTGAGCTTGCTGTGATGCCTAATGATGGAAATAACTCCAGTCCTGGGACAACCTCTGTCAGAAACCAGTCTACTGCTAGTAGGCCGTGTGTCTGAGATGTTTCAAGCTCTTACAGGTTTTTCTTCGAGTAGTTGGATTTTCAGTAGCATTTTCATATCTATCCTGCAATTCAAAGCAGTTTTCAGTTCGATAATTCAGCCTTTCCTCAGGAAAAGATTTCCCTTGTTCTCCAGCACTTGACTACAAATCTGTCCAATGACCTACAAGATTCCCTGTTTGATTATCCTTCCGCCACACTTGCCATAAGCGTAGATTTCAACCCTCAGAGGATTACTGCAGTTTGAAGACCACAAATCCAAATTTAACAGTAAAAGGCAAATGTTCTGGGAGATCCGTGCTTTGCCTTGGTAACTTTGACCAAGTGTTTGAGATACAACAGCTGACTTATTGAAAATGGGGTACAGAAGACTGTGATGATAATTGTGGGAGAACCATATCTTCGTTTCTTCTGGAAATCCTGAGCTCGTAGTAAAAAGGAGGAGGAGGATCTTCCAGCAGAAGCTGTTCTCAGACAGTTAACAATGGATCAGAGTTAAATGATTTGGCTAATTCTGGATTTTATGTTTCCTTCCTTTGGGCCCAGGCACGTTTCAAGTGTCAGCTTTCAAACAGAAATTCTGGGTTCCTTCATTTTTGTCTGTAGCAAAGTTTAGGTGTTCAGTGAGGTTTAAATCAGGTCTTTGGCAAACTCTAGTATTTTCATTGCACTTTGCGGTCTTTTTTCCTCCTTGAACGTGCCAGCTTTGATCATTGACCTCTGCCCAAGTATTCAGATATCACGATGATGGACACTGGTGAGCCCAGGGTGATTCACTAATTCCAAGGACAGATGCTCATCTCTTTTATACCCTTCCATAAAGGTCATGCTGATTCTTCTTTCTCCACACTATCTGCACATGCACAGCCCTCTCTTTCTGAGATGGATTCTTTTATCTTACTTGGTTTATCTTTCTACGGGTTTTCTGAGACAATGGTTGCAGTAACAAAAATACTATGGCAACTGTGCTGCAGTTGGATAAAAATTAAAATTCAATTCCTGTTTTGAAAAACCAGATTCTTGTGAAATTGTTCCAGTGCAATGAAACCCAGAGGGAAGTTTTTTTAGTTCTCTGTACAGAACGTGTCACTTTTTTGAGGGTAGCAGCAGGAACGCTTACATTAGGCAAGGTGCCAGCAACCAGCAGTGTTTTTCCCACCATGCTGTCTAAACTTGCTCAGAGCAGGATTATACAGTGCTGTGTTTCAAAGAGGAATAGCCGCTCAGAGCCCAGTCTGTTTTGGTACCCTTGTGCTGCTGCAGTGAGTGGAACAGCTAGTGATAATGGGAAGGTTTTTCAGCTTGGAAACAAGAAGAAAAATTAAAAAGCTTTCTTGGAAATGCTCTTCACAGAAAGACCTTTGCCAGTATTTATTTTTCTTACTCTTGTTAGACGGTTTTAAAACTTGGTGACTGTGCCAGCTTTAACCTGCCTGCCCTCAGTCCATCCCTGAGATTTCAGGAGGTATAGAACGTCCAAGGCATGACTGGTTTTGAGCATCAAACCTGGGTCATTGTGCTCTGCAGGCGTTTCACTGGCCCTGTTGGCCCAAGCTCTTAGTGTTACTGTCTACTGTAGGGCTGGTCCAACTGCATCCAAGTGGATGGGTGAATCCCTATCTCCTCAGTCAGGGAAATGCAAGGCAGGAAGAGCACTATTAATTTATCTTCTTTCTTGGCAGCATAGGCAAACCAAGCCTAGCTCTGTGTTCCCGGTCACACAGATGTGGCTTGAGAAACAGGAGCTGGTGATAGAGTAGTAAATGCGATTAGCAACTCAGGAAAAATTTCCTAACTCTGTTTTCTCTGTAAATCCATGTTCCACATTCTTCTTCATCACTGGTTTCGAAAGAACTATTAAAGGACGAGGAAGGACCTTTTACATTTCTTTCTAGACCTGTTTTCTTAACACAAAGGTATTTGTTCTGTTCTCTGCCCCTTGTAAAGTAATTGCTTTTCCCTGCGCTCTTCTGATCCGTGCAGTCTAGCCCCCAGCTCTAGGTGCATGCTTTCTGGCTTGTAGCTAAGGATGAACCCCACTGTACTGAGAAATTGTACTATCTGTCTTTTTTTTCCCGGGGCAAACTGGTAAAGGTATTTCAAAAGCTTGTGTTCTTCACATGCATGTTTTATAACAGCAAAATCATTCGTCCAGGGAGATCTTATTGCGGCCTTTCAGTACTTAAAGGGGCCTGTCAGAAAGACGGGGACAGACTTTAGAGCAGGGCCTGTTGCAACAGGACAAGGGGGAATGGTTTTAAACTAAAAGAATGTTTTGTGCTGAGGATGGTGAGACACTGGCCCAGGTTGCCCAGAGATGTGGTAGAAGCCCCGTCCCTGGAAGTGTTCCAGGTGAGGTTGGCTGGGGCTCTGAACAACCTGCTCTAGTTGCAGATGTCCCTGCTCCCTGCAGGGGATTGGTCTAGATGACCGGGAAAGGCCCTTTCCAACCCAAGCCAGTCTATGATTCTGTTCCCAATCTCAAGGAGCATTGGAGATGAGCTATAGGTAAGTTTGAAATGAAAATACCTTCATTTGTTTTCTCTGGGTGGAAAGCCAGGGTTTAGTCAGACTTCTCACCTGTACTTTTAGCAATCACCAAAAATTTCACTACTTTCATCTGGTTTCTCAGCTGTGTTGGGGACTCAAGTCCAGGAGAGTGGGAAAAGGTGCAAAAAGCCAACAGAGGTGCCAGTTTATTCCTAAGACTTCCCGGTCCCTTTTAGCCATCCCAAAACCAGAATGAGAAAGCAAATTAGGGAAATTCAGCTCTTAGCATCATTCTCTGGATCTGTGTAAATACCTGGAAATTTGATATTTTGTGTAAATTGGAAGCAATACAGCTGTTAACAGGATGTGCGGTATATGAAGCATGAAACCAACTGTGTGGGTTTTACCTGCAGCTTTTTGCCCTAAGCCTTCTTTAGTCTAATCCTTCAAGCGTCCCTGTGATTTACCTGTGGGCATTATGTGCTGAAATTATTTAAATATGCTTGGCTCTGTGCGTGGTCTTCTCCATATACATTTGCTTAGATACATGATTATTGTAAGTGTACTGTGGCCAGACCACACTGAAAAAAAAAAAGAAATTTCTCTAAAAAGTTTAATTGGGAATTTTGGAAATTTAGTGGCAACACCTCTGAGGCCTGTTCAATGAAACAGATGCAAACAATGAGCTATAGTGTTTGTGTGAGATGAGATTCTTCATTTGACAGATAGACTTGACAGTGTTAGTGCTAAGTCTTATTTATAATACGTGGAAATAAGCACCATGATGAAGGAATCGATTTTTACTTGGTGCTCTTTTTATAATATTTCTTCTTTTCTGGCCTTTTTATGGTCTAGAAGAAACCTCCTGACATTGTCAGAGGACAGCATGTTCTGAAACCTTTCCAGCACAAAAAGTCACAGCATCGTCACTCCCTTTTCCCTGCAAGGAAGATGTGAAATCTAATATCTTGACCTGCAGCTGCAGCAAGGGCAAAACTACTCACCTATTAAAGAGTTTGTAACCTTTAGAATCAAATCAATTAGATGTCCAGGTCCCTATATGGATTGTGTTGCTTGAAGTAATGCACAAAAGTAAGCTACCACCAAAATTTCTACAAGTAAAAGCTCTTTCCAGTCCTTTATGGGATAATTAAGTATCTTTTTGCCATTGTACAGGCAAACAGACGTTACCCATGTAGGAACTCCACAAAATATGTTCCTGGTAATCTTGTCACCCTCATTATTTTTATAGAATCATAGACTGGTTTGGGTTGGAAGGACCTTTCAAGGCCATCTAGTCCAACGCCGCTGGACTGAGCAGGGACACCTACAACTAGAGCAGGTTGTTCAAAGGCCCATCCAGGCAATGGATGGGCTCACCTGGAATGTTTCCAGGGACAGGGCATTGACCACCTCTCTGGGCAACATGGGCCAGGGTCTCACCACTCTCAGTATCAAAAATATCTTCCTTCTCTCTAGTCTAAATCTCCCCTCTTTTGGTTTAAAACCGTCACCTGTTGTTGTGACTCAACGGGCCCTGCTAAAAAGTTTGTCCCTATTTTTCTGATAGGCCTCTTCTCCAGGCTGAACAACCCCAACTCTCTCAGCCTGGCCTCGCAGCAGAGTGGTTCCAACCCTCACATCATTGCTATGGCCTCCCCTGGCCCTGCTCCAACAGGTCCCTGTCTCTCCTGTGCTGAGGGCTCCAGAGCTGGACTCAGCATAGCGGGGCGTGGTCTCAGATTTTACCTAATCTTTATGTAGTAGGAGTAGGTGTGGAGGTATTCTCAGAAAAGTGGTTTTTATTCCAGAAAGAGGCAGATTTTTGATTCTGTGAGATGGATGAACAAGTGAAAATGAAATAAAGCATTAGTGCTGACATTAGGTAAAGCAGTAACACAAAGTCTGGGGATAAATCAGCTCTGTGTAACTTTATAAAAAAAAATAGACACAGAAATAATTTAGGAACAACTGTTTTCCCTTCCTGATTTATCCTCAGACTTTTCATTGCTGCTTTTACATGAACCCACTGCCCCAAGCGAGCATGCTCAGCCCCCATGTGCATTGCAGCAGTAGCAGCATCCCAGTGATAAAAATTATAAGAGGTACCTTAATAAGCTTTTTTCTATCTAAGAAATATATATCTGAAAGATTGCAGACTCATGTTCCCATCCTGTTGTACAGCATTTCTATGCATCTTGTGATGGGTAGTTTAGTGAGAGCAGGCTTTGTTTCCATTTCTGGCTCTTATGTGCCTGAAGTTTGAGAAAGTAAGTGTTCCATAGTTTGTAAAAAATGTTCAGTGGTATCTAAAGTGAGATAGATACAAATGCGGCTATTTAACTGCAGTGTTGAATGAAGAGGAGAAGCATTTCTTTGGAACTGGAAAGGTTTGCAGCCTAAACAGAGAGCTAGGAAGATGGTTTGTTGGGGTTTTTTAAATATGTTTGTAATTAGTTTAGAGTTACTGCTGAATCCTCTTCCACGATTTGTTGATCGTGATGTCATTTGTGTAGAACTGTGTGTGAAACATTTCAGAAATTTCCGCAAATACCGTTTTGCTGAATTTCATACTGCAAGCACAAAAACCCAAACAGGTTCTGCTTTGCTAATCCTGGCTAAACTTGGAGTTTACAAATCTTGCTGTTAGTAACATTTGATAAGTATATCAATGTAACTATAAGTAGAATTATAAGTATATCAATAATATGCACGGTTTGATAAGTATATGCATCTCTACTTTGTGGATTATCTTGGAAATCCAAGACCTTGCCTGATCCAGCTGCTCTCTGCTCTAGCTGCTTTGTAGATAAAAAATTCTTTAAATAAAAAAACAATAACAAACAGCCAAGGTCTTAGTTGGTATTAAAAATGTAACAAAAATCAGAAAAACGTCTAGCTGCATTTTCTAATTTATGCATGAGAACTTAAAACAGAAAAAAAAAACATGACCCAGAAAAACCACCCAGTATGTGATGATATTTGTTGTCTGTAATGCCAAATGCTTGTTTGGATTTAAGCGTACTGCAAGTATCTCGAGGGTTATCACCTATTCAGCATCAAAGTGTTCTTTGGTTGTAATTCCACTGCTCATCAGTAACTTCATTCGCTGCTTCATAGGAGATACAGTCCTGGCCGATTGCTGTACACCTGAGAAACAGGAGGGCAGAAATTAATAAAATCTAGACCGAATCTTCAGAGACTTACTTTCAACCAAGGCATAAAGGTCACTTGTTGGGAAACCTTCAGCCTCAGTCGTCACAGCCTATCTGACATGAAAGAGTTGCTGCTGAAAGGCATTTATGTTGATGCTGAGGAGTGAAAGACAAGGGAGGTGAAGCTCATCTATTGTTTTAACCTACTTCATTGCAGGCTAAACAAGTTGAAAGATCCCTTCTTCTCTTTAAAACCACTGTTAGCTCAGGGTCGGAAGAGGCTGCGGGTTCCGCCTACCTGGTTGAAAGGAAAAGTGTCGCAGTGGTGGTCAGCAGGAAAGGAGATTCTGGAAAGGATAAGGCCCAGGATGAATTGATGATGGTTGTACACACTGGCACATTTTTTTTCCTACATTTCTCTGAAAATCGGTCCCACTCATAGTACATTGAGTGCTCTGCATTGTGACTGCAGAAGGGTATGCTGGGTATCCTCAGTACAAGTGCTGTGCTGTGATTTGGACTGATTTTTTGAAAAAAAGGAGTAAGTTTTAAGTAGCTTTATAATTGAAGGGAAACAAGTGACACCTTAACATTTTACTGGCTTCAGGTAATTGGTGCCTTCAGAACTACGCTATCAGCCTGAGACAGAGACCATGATTATGAAAAAATTTCCTGATGTCCACAAGGTGATGTTTACAGGACAGCATGAAGTACTTGTAGAATATTAATCCTGCTGGAGCAGTTAGCTCAGTTCTGTTACAGAAGTAAGACTTGTCTGCTTCAAAAGTTCCTGGCCAGTTTTTCCAGAGTGTATGACCATTTAATTTTATTACAAATCTATATACCTAAATTAAAATAGCTTAAAAATAAAATGAGGTGATTTATGTGTTATAAAGCTGTAGTAAATGAAAAGACTAAAATAAGGTCATTAAGTATAACTTTGTTCTCCTGTTCACCACATCGCCGAACTCTTGAGTCAAGGTGTCGCACTTTAAAATGAACAGAGTATTGTGGGGTAGACTCTTTGACAAGTACTTTGCCTTCAGCTTTACGTGTACTTGGGACTCCTCAGCTTATTGGAACTGAGCTGCGTTTAAAGAATGAAAGTCCTAAGTCATTTCCTTCAGAAGACCTTAAGCAGCTAAAACAGAAGTACTAGATTAGACAAATAAGAAGAAAAAGCCATGAAGGCCTCTTAAAATCAAGATTACAACCTCTCCTGGGAAGTCTCCCTAAGCATGGACTGTTCTGGAAGGTATAGCAGGGTACACGTTGCTGTACCTGTTGCCACTGTGCTTTTTGTAGGCATCTCCCACTAGTTGCTGATGAAGCAGCGCAGGCTAGATGGACTTCAGACCCCAGACTGCTGTGGCTGTTGGTGTGCTCTGCTTCTCTATGGCATGCCTTCTTGACCTGATGTTTACCAGGCACAGGGGAGCTTTGAGGGGAGGGTTGATGGGACCCCAGTTGATTACATGCATGATTTTTTTTTATTCGCAATAGGTAACGTGAAATTAATGACAATGGCTTGATTGCGGAGGTTTGCCGTGTACAGCTCAAACTTGGAATTCGAGGGGGAATGTGTCAACAGGTCTGATCCACCCTAGGGTTATGAAACGTGCTCTTGGCATTATTCTACAAAGAGCCATAATCAAGAAATACATGCAGAACAGAATGTAAAAAATAACAGGATTTCTTTTAAATGCAGAACTGCACGTTTTAGTCAGTTATGGGTAAGACCTGAAGAATACCTGCTGCTATTCAGTGCATTCTTAGGACTAAGAACCGATCTGAGCATAGCGTCGGAAAATATTCCTTGTGTAATCACCCTGCTTGCTTCAGGTCTGAACAACCTCAGTGGGCAGTGAAACTGCATCTGATTTTAAATCCAGGTGAAAAAAGCGATGATCTTTTCTGAGTCCACAGCTTTGCTGATCATCTCTTCTCTGTGCTCCAGATCAAGGTATTTCAAGCATGACATCCAGCAAGAGAGATGGAGAAAATCTCATTTGATAAAGTTTGTGGATTTAGGTGTGCCTAATGCCATCTACTTACAGGGGATTGAGGGTGAGGATGACGTTTCCATCTAGTACCAGTTCAGGCGTCTGCATAGACAGGATTTGCCCAGCATCATGAGTCTGACACAATCTTTTGTACCGTTACAGCTTTGGGGAATTTGCTGGTTTTACTGCACACAGATAGACTCTGTGTTTTGCCAGTTGAAGCCAAATGCTTCCTCCACCCCCTTTTAACGCCGGTGAGATTTTTTTGCAGCTCTCTTAGATTTTAGGGTTTAATAACAACCTATAGATCAAGAAATATTTTTACCCTTTTCATTTCAGTTCTTTGTCAGAATGTTTGTGACACATTTTAAAAAGCAGGCCCAAACCAATACTGAGGGAGGGTGACGTATATAAAGAATTTTACTAGATAAATAAATACGCACATACTTCTCTCAGGAATTTTGCTTTAAGAAAAGTCGGCAAAGTTCAAAAGCCTGAGCGATTTAAAGTGGTTTCTCTTGAAGGGGATGGTGATTCTTCTCTCAGTTTCCATTTGTGATTTTGATTCTTCCAAAATTACATATTAGTCCCGAGATTGACATTTTTAAGTGTTTTTTTTTTCCTTGTCTCTGTATGTTAATGGGCGTTAGTCTCATCATGTGATGATTTTCAGAGGGTAGGTTGGAGTCAGCTGGGTATGATGTTTCAACCTTTCTTGGACTACACCTTGCAGTATCAGCAACCTGTGTATTGGCAAGTGCTGTGCACCTCTGGGTCTTCTGTGAAATAGAGCCTGTGGGAGTCTGTGAAGTGCAGAGCTAGCCATCCTCATCTTGCCCTGAGGAGGAGTCTCCAAATGATGTGTGTTTGACAGGGTGACCAATGAATATGAGAGGATGGGGTTCTTCATAGTAGTGAAATGCCGGGTGGAAAGTGCCGTGGTACAGGATTTAATCTTCCGTAGGTGTAGATGCTGGTAGATGTAGGTGCTGGTAGATGGCAGGCACTGGTAGATATAGGTAGGTTTTCTTATCTAGGCTGTCTTTTTCTTCCCTTTAAGCACCAGGTTCTTGTCCAATCATAGTAGCCTTCTCCATTTGAAAAAATGCAACTGTGGAGCCATTCCAGTTTTGATGCTCTGTGATATTGATGTCGGGTGTTTACAAGATAACTCTGTAACAGTAACTCCTGACAAGTCATTTCAAACCTGTGTTCTTCTGTCAAGTTTTAATCAACTAGGTGCCTTAAATTAGCTGTCAGATTCAGTGAGGAGATACTTCGTGTCTTTCCTTCTGAAATCTCCACTGCAGACCCAGGTGCTGTGTATGAGATTTCAGTGCTGAGCTTGCTGCATGTTTGTTTTACACCCTGTGCTTTCATCTCCTGCTTTCCATCTCTCCACCTTTCTCTTTAAAGATAGGTTGCTTGTGATCAATGTTATGCATTATCTGTAGTGTGCAACTCCAGTTAAAGTAGTGAGCAAAAAGAAAACTTGAACAGGCCTCATCAGGGACATTTTCCACCACTTCCCTCCTCCTCCTTCTCAAAAAAAAAAAAAAAAAAAAA
>VWZK01002087.1:143064-194601 GCA_013396935.1 Baryphthengus martii
AAAAAAAAAAAAGGAGAGAAATTAATAAAGGTCTCTTTTGTGAGTGTGAGATGGAGAAAATTGGCCATTTGTCTGTGAGGTAATAGGCTTTGGTATAATATGAAAATCTATCAAATGATTAAATTCAATGACATTAAATCACAATTCATGAAAGGAGAATACTGCACAGTTTAATTCTATTTAATTTTTGAGGGGAAAAAAAAAAGGTCGAAAAAAAATGTTTGAGTTTCTCTTAAGCTGATTTCTCTGTGCTCTTTCTTAAAAGTGCCTTTCTAGTTGCCACACAGTGATGTGATCATTATCTGTCACCTCGTCGCCTTGCTGCCTCAACACGGAGTAAAATACAAAAAAAAAAAAAAAAAAAGAGGGAGGGGGAAAGGAAAAAAAAAAAAAAAAAGAAGAGACCAGAGGAGCTTGTGAAGTATGACTTCCTATCCCAAGACTCATTGCCTGCGATTCGTACCGCTTGACAGTAATGATCTTATTACAGTACTCTGGACCTTGAAGAGATTTCATGAGGAGAGCAAAAGGACGTGCCTCCATGTAATCAAGTGGCGCTGAATATTCCACGCGTTTTTGATCACACACTGATTGGGCACAGTTTTAGCCCATCTTCTAGTCAATTATGCATGGCCCCTCGTGCTCCTGTGATAGTCAGAAACATTGATAGCTGTTGTCGGGGGGGGGAGGGGGGGAGGGGGGGGGATGGCAGCCAGCCAGGGGTTTGAAGTGCAGTCATTCTGGGAGAAGTGCTTTTTAGTTGGAATTGATTACCTTTCTTTAGGTTTTTGCTTAATGGCAAAACTGTATTGGAGAGGGCTTCAGGTGAAAAATGGCCGTATTAGCCATTTAAAGTAGCTGAACTCCTAGTCAATTTTTAGCTTTCCCCCGCTTCCATCTAATTTATATTTAATGATGTAACGTTTGATAATATTTAAGATATTTCATTTTCCGTTGCTGCTGAGCACACATGTTGAGCACATGTGAAATTACAGCATATCAATTTTCAGGTTTTCGAAAGGAATCTGGTTTAACCTTCAGGCTGCGAGAACACGTCTTTTTTTTGGCACCTGTTCCGGCGAGCATTCGGTTTGTCTGCAAGTGGTACGAAGACGACGTTACCAAGCAGAGCGAGGGCTGTTTTCATCCCATAATGAGGATAAATCTGCGTGCTTTAAAAGAAGCAAAGGTTCAGTAGCTGGGTCCTTAGTTTAGATTCTCTTGTCTCAGAGGTTGATTAGGCTGCTGTTAATTTCTTGCCTATAAAAATGTCACATCTTTCTTAATTCAGATTCCTCCTGAAATGAAAAGAAAATCATTAAAGGCAAGCTTGTAGAACTCAAAGCACCATATAAGAAAATATTTAATCATAAGCAACGCTTCTCGTTCGTGTACCACCAGTCTTGTTTCTCACATTTGAATATCCTCTGATACCTAATTTTTGCTTGCATGTGTAGCTTGGAGAGGTGGGAGCAGGACTTTATAGTAGGCTGAAGTACAACGTTGTGTTAGCCACACGTCAGATGAAGAGCTTTTGTTTCCCCTGCTTGGAATGTGCTGTGACTGGCAGTGAAAAGATGTGGTCAAAATACTCCGGTAGCACCCCAAATTTTTGTTTCTGCTTGTCAGTCGAATTCCGCTCTACTTGCCTACTGCTGGCTGAGATAATAAAGCCATCCTGCAAAAAGGCATTGCAGGCTCTCTGAAGGTGCGTCTGCCGCTAAATGTCTCCCTCGTGGGACTGCTTCCTTCCGAGGAACAGCAGAATTTACAGGGTTGCTTAAATGGGCGAAGTCTGAACAAAAGCTCAGTTGAACCTTAAACTTGCAAGTGAAACCTTCCTTATGGACCCTTCCCCTCTTCTACTGCTTCTCTTTTAATTGAATTTGGGTTTTTCTTTGTTTCTAAACCTAATCCTACGCCGGCCAGTCCTGCCCCTTAAAAAACAGCTTTAAGTTTTTTAATGTCTGCTGTTGTTTGGGGTCAGTTATCACTTCCCATATAGGGGCCAGACCAGAATTAAGAGCAAAAAAAATGGTCGATCTTGGTGGGTTTTTGCTCTTTGAAACAGAGCTGTTGGGCTTTCTTCCAATAATTTCAGGCTCAGCTATTATCTGAAATTTCATATCCTACTTTGGGGGCCAATTTGTGTGTTTTATTTTGCAGTAATATTTTAATACTTACAGGCAACCTGCAAGAGCTATGAGAATCTTTTTTTCTCTTCTTCTCCGTTGTAAGAGAAACTCTAAATCTCTATTTGCTGATCTGTGTGTGCCTGATCCCTGTACCAACAGCCAGGATTGCTGTGTGCTCTTCAGCCTTCTGCCGCCCGCACCGAGACACGAGTTTTTCAAGCTGAGGGATGTTAGTGCTTCTTGCTTGGTGAGGTTTTGAACCAATCCTTCAGTACCCAAGTTGTAACAAACCAGAAGGCCCATGATCAGCTCTAATTGTCCATATTTGTGTCCATCAAGGAGTTAAAGGCCTTAGAAAGGTAAACTTTTAAGGAGAAGAAATTCATAGAAGCATAGACTGGTTTGGGTTGGAAGGGGCCTTTCCAGGTCATCTAGACCAATCCCCTGCAGGGAGCAGGGACATCTGCAACTAGAGCAGGTTGCTCAGAGCCCCAGCCAACCTCACCTGGAACACTTCCAGGGACGGGGCTTCTACCACATCTCTGGGCAGCCTGGGCCAGTGTCTCACCATCCTCAGCACAAAACATTCTTTTAGTTTAAAACCATCCCCCCTTGTCCTGTTGCAACAGGCCCTGCTCTAAAGTCTGTCCCCATCTTTCTGACAGGCCCCTTTAAGTACTGAAAGGCTGCAATAAGTTCTCCCTGGAGCCTTCTCTTCTCCAAACTGAGCAACCCCAACTCTCTCAGCCTGGCCTCACAGCAGAGGGGTTCCAGTCCTCACATTATTCCTGTGGCCTCCTCTGGCGCTGCTCCAACAGGTCCCTGTCTCTCCTGTGCTGAGGACTCCAGAGCTGGACCCAGCACTGCAGGAGGGGTCTCACCAGAGCGGAGTCTACATCCTTGCCTCTGTTGAATTTCTTTGAGCAGTGGACTCAGTTGTCTGAGCCTGCTACCAACTCTCCCTGTGATAACATAGGCTTTGCCTGAAGGATTTTTTATCTAAGGGCCGGGAGGAGAAGAGTATGAAACAGATTGCTTTGTAGCAGAAGATGTCTTGCAAGAATATCACAATGTATTTAACAGCATGATGCTGTAGTGACATCAACAACTCCGGTGAGGCTTAGACATATGATGGAAAATTTTCCGTTTGAAGGGGATGATAAAATGTGTGAAGCATTTGTGTGTTATTTAAAAAACCCACCTTTGCTAGAATATGATTCTCACCTGGTGGACTCCAGGTTGCACGGTACATCCAAGTGAGTGGTGCTTTGGGACTTACCAGCTTCTGCTGCCACACACGCATCATCTTCATCGGAGTTTTCAAACTAATGTGGCATTGACTTGTCTTTGACTTCCTTTGCACGTCCTTCTCCAGCATTTTGCATCTGTCTTTTTAATCTGAGGGAGAAGAGCTGCAGTTTGTGGTGATGGATTACAAAGCTAGGCTGGAGTATTTCTGACTCTGCTTCATTTAATAAGGAATTGGGAGCTCCTTTGAAGACTATTTCAGCTCACTTTTATTTCTCCTTTCCCAAGCTCTTCCTTTTAGGACTTCAGTGGCTGCGTGCATGGTGTGCAATTGACAGGCAAGCTAGTATTTCGTGGGGAGAAATTTAAAAAAGGGACATTTTAGTTTCTAAATCATCATTTGAAAATTGTTAGTGATGGTGGCTGGTTTGTGATTATCATAAATGCTGATGCTTTTCAGCCAAGGTAATACTTTGGAGTGGTAAACAAAACAGCAAAGCCATCTTGCCCATTTCCAGACAACCCGAATGCTTTCACCAACATATTTATACATAAAAGTACAGTTCATGATTTACTTAACCTTAAAATTGGAAGCAATCCTATTACATTGGGCTTAATATCGTCATTGTTGTGCACATAATTACTTTTTGCTTGGATGGCTGCCAGTCAGTGGGCTGTGAATGGTCAGTTATAAATAACTTTTTTTAAAAAAAAAAAAAGCAATTCAAATTTTATGGTGAGATGCTGTTTATCACATGAACGTCGCAGCAGTCTGGATTTAGAAAGGTGGATGTAGTGAAGGAAATCACACAATACTTACCGAGTGAATAAACACAGCTTTATGCTCGTTACTGATTTTTTAAAAATATTTTGACACTCTCTGGAGAGGTCTCACAGCCCATAGAATTGAACCATAGCTTGATTTTTTTTTTGGATCTTGTTTGGTTAAGGGATACATTGACTTTCAAATTATTAAAAAGAACTATTTCGAATACAAAGTTATCTGACATATTTTTCATTTCCCGATTCGTTACCTTGGGCTTACAGTGTACTCCTGCCATGTGTCATCTGCAGTGGCAGAGAAACGTGGCTGGGTATTTCTAATACAATTTTTAGCCAACCGAAAGAATCAACCATCGCTTGCAGGAGGGGCTGGGAAATTTTTACTTGCCGATTTTCATATTTCAACTTCAGCTGCAAGTTACTTCAGTGTGTCAATGGGAAATGTTTAAAAGTCATGTAAATACGGTGCTTAGGGACATGGTTTAGCAGTGGACACGTGGAGTAGGGCTGATGTTTGAACTCAATGATCTTGAAGATCTTTTCCAACCTAGATGATTCTATGATTCTAAATATTCTACATGTGGCATTGACGTTTCAGCATTGTGTGTGATATAATTCAGCTGCATAAGGGATATAGCTCGGGGTATGTTGCTGTGTACCCACAGTGAAACACCATCCTGACAGAGCTCTGCAGCTGTAACCTCAGCTCTCTCCTCCATGCAGGTACTAAACGTGTTTCACCAGTCCAACCTTAGTGCAACCTGGATATACATCCACTGTTTGGACCAGAATGATATCTGTGGAAATTTCATTTTCCTTGTGCTGGTGCTCACTTAGTATTCATTTTTCCTTTAAATAAACCATATATAAAGGAGGCTTATAAGAATGATGGAGAAAGTCTTTTTAGTAGAGCTTGTAGTGACAGGACAAGAGACAAGAGTTTTAAACAGAAACAGGAAAGATTTACATTTGATAGAAGGAGGAAGTTCTTCACTGTCAGGCTGGTGAGACACTAGCACTAGTTGCCCAGAGGAACTGTGGATGCCCCATCACTGGATGTGTTCAAGGCCAGGTTGAACGGGGCTTTGAGCAACGTGGTCTAGCAAGAGGTGTCCCTGCCTATGGCAGGGGATTGGAACTAAGTGATATTTAAGGTCCATTCCGACCCAAACCATTCTGTAATTCTGAGTCTTGATATACTGCAGGAAAATTCATGAAACTTTGCTCTTTTGGCCATTTCCATCTTCTCTGTTTCCAGTGCTGTTTTCTCTTAGACCCTATATGGATCCTTTCAGACTTCTTTGTGGGAAGGGGTTGCTAGAGAGTTCCCAGTACAATGTGGCTCAGCCTAAAGATACTTTGAATTTCTCATGTTGCTTGTTTAGCTGTGCTCATGGGACTTCACAACAGGCTATACAGTTAATTACATACTGACTTATTAAATAGGCACCTGTGGAACCATATATAAAATAATAGAGGTAATTATGGAGGTTGAAGACAATATTTTGACAGGAATATGCTTCTTCAGAAACAATGCTGTGGGAGTTCAAGTCTGGTAAATACAAAATATTTCTGTAGTTGAAGCCTTGAATGAGAGATTTCACTGAAATACTGTAGATAACAAATGTGTACATTTTCATCCTAAAGCCAAGCACTCGTCAGCCGTAAATAGTCCACACTCAATGTCTTCAAACTATCACCAAGAATTCCTGAAGAATTCTTTTCAGAAAATCCCCACTTGCCAGGCACCGTACCTGTGTTTCACAGAATACTTCAGAGGCCTCAGTGTTTAATTAAATTAGAACAAACCTAATTGTAATAAATCATAGTTTAATATGTGCTTAACGTATTTAATAATAAGGTAAAATGTAAGTTAATACTTGCCAGATTACTTCAAGAATGTGGTGTGAGGATCCACAGTTGATCATAAGGAGAATATGAAAATGGAATAAGTTTCAGTGTTTGGTCAAATATGTTCTCTATCTTTCAGACTCTCCGTATACAGTTAGAAGCCAGTTTGCTTAGGCAGAGCTTCTATAAATAATGAAGTCACCATTTGCTTATAGAAAACCTTTTGATCGCTGATGCAAAGTGAGAAGGTGAACTTTGGTAACAGACTCTTAGTGCCTCATAGGGGAATGGAATGTTCTAGAATGATGGAGAGGTTTTTCACTATGAAAGGAAAAAATTGGCTTCAACAAGGTGAAGTGCTGGGTCCTGCACTTGAGTTTCACAACCCCCTGCAATGCTCCTGGCTGGGGGAAGAGTGGCTGGAAACTGCCCAGTGGAAAAGGACCTAGGGATGCTGGTTGACAGCCAGCTGAAGATGAGCCAGTGTGTGCCCAGGTGGCCAAGAAGGCCAGCAGCATCCTGGCTTGTTTCAGCACTGGTGTAGCCAGCAGGACTAGGCCAGGGATTGTTCCCCTGAACTGGGCACTAGGGAAGGCCGCACCTCGAATCCTGGTTTCAGTTTTGGGCCCCAGGGCCCTGAAGTCTTTTTTAATTGTTTTCAGGCTTCTCTCTGTAACATCATCATTACCAACCTCCACAACTGCCTGAAAGGAGATTGTAGCCAAGTGGGGGGTTGGTCTCTTCTCCCAAGGAACAAGCTACAGGACAAGAGGAAGTGGCCTCAAGTTGTGCCAGGGAAGGTTTAGGTTGGACATGGGGTGTAAAATGTCTTCCCTAAAAGGGTTGTCAAGACCTGGCCCAGACTGCCCAGAGCAGTGGTGGAGTCCCCATCCCTGGA
Source organism: Baryphthengus martii (assembly GCA_013396935.1). NCBI lineage: Eukaryota > Metazoa > Chordata > Aves > Coraciiformes > Momotidae > Baryphthengus > Baryphthengus martii. The sequence continues at coordinate 149,980 of VWZK01002087.1, forward strand.
GGGGTTTCAGAGCCATATATAGATGTAGTGCTGAGGGACATGGTTTAGTGGTGACCTGGCAGTGCTGATTTAATGGTTGGACTTGATGATCTTAAAGGTCTCTTGAAACCGTTCTATGATCTTAAAAAGAAAAAAAAAACTAATAATAATGTTTAACAGTGGACTAGTAGAGCAGGTGCTTATCTGTAAAGCTGATGTTTACCTGTAAAGTTGTACTGTTTACCCAGTCATCTTAAACAACATTAGAACTGTTATGAGAGATAGACTTTTTATTCTGAAAATGCCTAAGGTCTGGGTAAGAATTAGCTTCATAATTACAGATTCCACTGTTTTCTAGAGGCATGATTCTGAGCTGTGGCTGCAGCTGCTAAGAGCAGATCTACATTAGGAGTAGGAGTAGGAATGTAATTCTCCCCCTGTACTCTGCGTTGGTGAGGCCTCACCTCGAGTACTGTGTGCAGTTCGGGGCCCCTCACTTCAAGAAGGATCTTGAGGTGCTAGAGCAGGTCCAGAGGAGAGCGATGAGGCTGGGGAAGGGACTGGAGGGAAAGTCTTATGAGGAGAGGCTGAGGGAACTCGGGTTCTTCAGCCTGGAGAAGAGGAGACTCAGGGGAGACCTCATCACTCTACAGCTACCTGAAAGGAAGTTGTAGTCAGGTGGGGGTCAGGCTCTTCTCCCAGGCAACTAGTGACAGGACAAGAGGGCATGGCCTGAAGCTGTGCCAGGGGAGGTTTAAGTTGGATCTTAGGAAGCACTTCCTCACGGAAAGGGTCATTAGGTGCTGGAATGGACTGCCCAGGGAGGTGGTGGAGTCGCCATCCCTGGAGGTGTTTAAGGAAAGATTGGGTGTGGCACTTAATGACATGGTCTAGCGAGGTGTTGCGGTGTTGGGTCATAGGCTGGACTTGATGATCTCGGAGGTCTATTCCAGCCTCAACAATTCTGTGATTCTGTGATTCTATCTGCTTCTGCAAAATGGTCTATACCAAAGCTTTTAAGTGTAGTACTGTGGGTTGCTACTAACTAAAGAGTACAGATTCTGTTCAGAGCTCTTATGACATGAAAAAATAGCTATGAAGGAGATTGGAAGTAGGAGATTGGAAGTAGGAGTTTGCTTTTTTCTTAACCATATTGATAATTATCTGCTGCTTTTAATAATAAAAATATCAATATAGCTCATCTTTTTTTTATTTTGTGAATGTTATTAAGAAGCGCTTCCCCGGCGAACAGCTGATGACACTTAGGAAGTATTTGTAAATAATCTATTAATAATGAACTCTTTAATAATAAATGATCTATGAATAATGAACTCTGCTGCTTCTCCGCCTGCAAAATATCCCCACAGCTTCTTCACCAGCAAGCTGGCATCACAGCCGATGGACTGTTGCTTTCAGCCGATAAAGGCAGAGGCGGGTTGCCTCCAAACCACAGTGATATCATACAGATGATTTCCATTATGAAGAACGATAGCAAAGTAGTACAGAAAATACTATGTAAAGGCAACTTTGCTTCTAAATAAGGTGATTTTCAAAGGTTTTCACATATCGACTGTATAGCTCCGCAATCAAAAGAAGAGTTTATGTCTTCTACGTACTGTTTTAAGTGAATACAATCGTACAAGGAAACCCTACTTCATGGTTAATTGAAGTATTTCACCATCTGCCATTCCTTATACTAATGAAGAGGAAAAAGTTTCTCTTTTTTTGGCCAGAAGTATTTCTTTTACGCTTTTTATTTCCTCCACAGCCTTTGACTGGAGGAGATGTTCTTGTTACATATCATCAGGTCCCATAATTTGTCATAATGCTACTCAATGGCTCGTCAAAAAATGTAAAGGGACACTGTCAAGGTTGTTAGGCCCAAAGTTTAACCTACAATACTTTTGAAAAAAGAAGAAAAGATTGACATAAACTGTCCCCTAGAGCCCGAACAGAGCCAGAATAAAATCCAAAATGATTCTCTGAGCCAACGCAGGAGCCAGTACGTTGGTCTCTTTGAGGCTCTACTTGTGAAAGTTGTTCTGTGCTTTGGTCCTGCTTGTAGAAGGATGGTGAATATACAAGAAACTTAACTGTCGCACATTAAGAGAGCGGATTCTTGTTCATTCCAGTTATCCTTCTGGAGTGAAATAGGTCGCGGAGACCCTGCGAGGTACAGAGGGGTTTTGTCATTTCAAGGACAATGCCACATTCAGCATTTAGGAATTGTCACCCCGGCCAGGTACTGGTTTCTCCGAGCATTTTAGGTCCATCCTAACACATCAGCCGATGTAGTATGCTGAAGCCTGAGGTTTTGATTGACAAATCCAGAATGAATTAATTTTTTTACACACACACCCCATTTTTTTTTTTCCTCTTCAAAAGATTTGGTGAAAGAGGAGACGGAGATTTTTATCTGTAAGTAAGAGGCACTGCCAAAGGCCATGCAGCATCTATCGTGGTGATAAAAGTTGGAAGTCCAGCCACTTTTGCATGGGGGTGGGAGGAATGGACTAGGTTGAAATGAGAACTGTGGGAAACACTGAGAGATGTACTACGAAAATTTCACTTTAAATCCCTATTTATATCTCAGCTCTGGGGACCAGTTTCATTATTTCCCCTCCACTTTTGGGGTGAAAATGCTTTCCAGGCAAGTCTATGCTAGATCAATAGGGTGGTGTTCTCCCGTTTACCAGTTAAACTAACCCGAGAGCTTAAATCAATTACTCCTGGTTTTTCAGTACATCCAGGGTATTCCCATTTCAAGCAGGAAAAGCTGACTGTGTTGGTTACAGTATTTTTAAAGATTTTGTGTTCTCTTGGTGACATTAGGGCTCACCTGGGGAAAGCGTGTTTTATCACCCTGGAGGGAACCCAGCAGATCAGTCACTGGTTGATAGCTCTGAGTTTCCCATCATCAGGCTTTGTGTTACCTATGATGGCACCTTGCCTTCGCTTGGTTTTTTATGCTGAGTTCCTTACCAGATCCATTCGAGCCCACCTAGTCCTGAACTTGTACACACATGCAGATATGCCCACTAAAAGAAGGAACCTGCTAACCCATCAGCCTTTATTATATTTGATTGCACAGTGTTTTGACAGTAATCTTGTGCTATTATGAGTCCTGGATTTTCTCTGCCATCAATTATTGCGACTACCTGCACGTTAACTTCATGTGGAAGGGTGAGATCCCCTGCTTTCTTTTAGAGAGCTGATTGATGGGCTAGAAGAATACAGTGGGGTCATGCTAATACCTTACGATGCCTGGGAGGTGCAGAGTAAATAATTAAATGTCATTAGTCCCACTCCACGTGGGCAATAGGTCATGTGCTCAAAGTTGAGATTGTACAGTTTGAGCCTAATTCCTCTGCCTTGAACAAAAACGACGGTGTTCTCTTCTTTAATACCTATATATGTATGTACACAAACACAAAGCTTTTAGCAGGCTTATTCTCTATACCCATGAACAATAGTAAGAGAATTTGTGTGGGAGTAGAGGTTAAACATGATTACAGGATTAATCAGAAAATGTTTAGGAAAGATGAAGTACAAAAGACCTACAGTTCTCCACTCAAAAGGATGCTTGTATACATTATGATTTAAGAGGAGGAGACAATTTAAGAAGGTGTATAGAGGTAAGGTAGGGAAGGTGATGGCAATGAATGTGGATCAGTAGATGGAAAATTATAAAGGAAATGAAAGATACTAGAAAGAATTTTTTGTCCGTAGAATATGAGATCTCTAAGGTTGATAGAAGAGGGATTACTTAAAGAGGAATTTCTTAAATTCATGAGCAACAAATAAATTCTAGCTATGATATGAATCAATAAAAGACTATCATAATGAGTCTTGATTTCAAACAAGAAAAGCATGACATTTTGTATCACTGGATAAAACAAGAAATCACCGTACTCAAAATTTGTACTACTTCTGAACACTTATGCAACAGCTAAACATCATCCACAGTGTGTGTTTGTTTAATTATTAGTATTATTATTTACAGCTGCACAACCAGATTAACTGTGGTCAGGAGTACTACAAGTTGGCTTAAGAGCTTTCTAATCAACTGTGGTATAATTTTGAAGGAATATTGTGGCAGTGGGAATGTTTAAGAGAATTGGAAAAAAGTGTGTATCATGCTTGTGTCTGAAAAGAGGGAAGGAATCCTGAAGAATCTGTGTATTATTTAACCTCATATTGATCCTGCAGAAAAATAATGGGAACTATGATATGCGATATGATCATAAAATAATTTCCATTGGCCAAGTAAGTAACAGAGTCCTCTAAATCTCTTACAGGAGATTGTCAAGTGATAAAAAGCTGCGCAATTTTTAATGCTAAATTATCACAAATATCTTTCAAGAGCAAATATATTGTTAGTCCTGCCTGATAATGTGAATTTGGAAAAAAAAAATAAAAACAAAAACAAACAAACTAAAAAAACCCCAAAACAAACAGTTGTACAAGCACTAGAAAAATTATCAATGTAATTGAAATCAGAAGGATTGAAATGACTAACAAGAAGCAGTTGTAAATGGGTAGCCATCACCCAAACACTGGTTGCCTTGGGTTTTGTTTTCAGCCGCATGCTGGGTGGTGGTATGGGTGATTTTTTTCCTTGCTTCCCATGATGTTAGTCATCATCATACCCCATCCTCATTTCTCCTGCTTAGTGAGAGTGCAGCCTCTAAGATTTATACCTCAGGGATCTCTAGGCCTTCCAAAGAAAATTCTTCTTACTGTATCTGCTTTGTCAGGTCCCTGTCTCCTCCTCTTCTCTGAGCAATCTCACATGTGTACATGCAAACGGAGCATTCGCCTTTCTGTGGCCGACTCAGAGAGATTTATTTGTGTGGGGCTTTGCATTCTCTATCCATACCACTGGGTGCACATCTCCTCATGCGGGTAACCAGCTACCCTAACTCCCCGTTGCTATGACCCTTCCATGTCACTGTGTCCTAGATAAATGCCATCTTGAGCTTTTTGAATGTCACTGAAGTCATAATCTGGGCTTCATCTTTGACACGGTCTCTCTCACCACCTCTTATCTCAAATGCCGCATCTTTTATCCTGACCTTGATGAATGTGGTACCCATTCAACTCCATCCAGATGCTGCTCAACAATCACTCCCTCAGCTGGTCACTTTTCCTCTGTGTTACCCTTCGCTTGGCATCCTTCCCAGTGGCCTCCTCTGCTATATCGCATCAACTATGAGCTGCCGCTCTTTGCTTTGAGGACTCATCACAGCTTCCGCTCTTTCTGATTCATTTTCACCATGCTGGCCTCTGCCTCCTGTGAACCTCAACATCTGTTTCTTAAAATTTTCTTCTTTCGTGGATTGAGCACAGGGAATCAAAATCATAGAATCCTGGAGTCTGTTGGGTTGGAAGAGACCTTTAAAGTTGTTCTAATTCCAACCGTCCCTGCCTTGGGACACCTTCCAGTAGATCAGATTACTCAAAGGCCCATTCAGCCTGGCCTTGAACACTTCTAGGGATGGAGCATCCACAGCTTCCCAGAGCAGTTTGGGCCAGTGTCTCACCAACATCAGCATCAAAAATTTCTTCCTTCTCTCTAGTTTGAATCTTCCCTCTTTTAGTTTGAAACCATCACCCTTTGTCCCGTCTCAACAGGCCCTGCTAAAAAGTCCATCCCCATCTTTCCGACAGGCCCCTTTAAGTACTGAAAGGCAACAATAAGGTCTCCCTGGAGTTTTCTCTTCTCCAGACTGAGCAACCCCAACTCTCTCAGCCTGTCCTCACAGCAGAGGGGTTCCAGTCCTCACATCATTGCTGTGGCCTCCTCTGGCGCTGCTCCAACAGGTCCCTGTCTCTCCTGTGCTGAGGACTCCAGAGCTGGACCAGCACTGCAGGAGGGTTCTCACCAGAATGGAGCACTGGGGAGAATCCCCTCCCTCGACTTGCTGACCACGCTGCTGGGGATGCGGCCCAGGCTGCAATCAGCTGGGCTACGAGCGCATGTTGCCGGCTCATGTTGGGCTTAATACATTACACATGAGCTTAACACAATATACATTACAATCAGTGTCCCCCAGCCTAATAGTACTCGCAACTTTGGAAAGGACTGCACTACGTTGAAGCCTGTAACATGCAAATAATGGAGAACCGAGTGAAAACTGGTCTGCTTAGGCTGCAGTCTGAATGGGCCCTTCAAGTGTTGTGTAACCTTTAAATACAAGGGGACTGCTTGACCCTTTGGCATTCATGTAAAAGCTGTTTTTTAATGTGGTTCTCTTGGATTGTATTACATCATTTTTTTAAAATTTAACTTTTTTAACAGCAAAATGAGGTGAGGAAGTAAGTTGTCTTACTGCTGCTAATGTACGTAAACCTGCTTTTAAATCTAATGGGATTGTGTTGGGATTTTAGTTAGTATTTTGCAAGATGTGAGCTACAGTGATGTATATACTACTCTGACTGTGTCACCTCAACAGAGAAATCTTCAACTGCAAAAATTAGAATGCTTTTATTCTCTTTTTCCTTGGGATATTTTTCTTCATCAACTACGTGGACGTGATTCTTTTTTAAACAAGAAAAATTACAAATTTGGAGTGCAAAGTTGAAAAATAATGCAGGGGAAGGCGAACTCTGGAGAGATCGGCACTCTGAGGGGCATGCTGCTTTTGAAAGACTGACTTGATAAAATAGGTTTCATTTCTGTAGGAAGTAGGATGATACCAGTAGAACCAATGAGATAAAGCTGCCGTTGATGGACTGCTTATAAACATGAAGCTTCATTCATTTCTCAAGAGGTGGGGGGAATCCCACCTCGTGCTGCCTCAAGAGTGGCCACATCCCTCTCCCCCAGCTGAGGGGAAAATGGGATTTGCGGCACGCAGCAGACGATGCAATATTGCACCACGACGTAACAGTTTTGACAGCTCTGTATGATGCTACAGTTCAGATTTTGCCATTGAGAAGAATCTAGAAGATATAGCAAGTTTTCTGAAATCATTAATGCCCTAGTTGTATTGATGATTTCATTTCTGCGCTAGAGGAGCATGGCCGATCTACCTTGCTGCAAGCTGCGGCTTCCTGGTTTTATGATACACCTCCTCTTTCTCGCCAGGCTCACCCTCCCCTCACCGAAGAGGGGGTGTGTGTGAAAATCCATCGCGTAAATTGATTTGGGGATCAGCCTTGATAAAATACCAGCATTCAACCCCTCGCGACAGCGTGGCTGTATTGTTAGCGGTTCTTGATTATTTGGATGCTCTGGCAGAAGCTGCCACATCAGAGTTGGAGGTGTGCAGAGATTAACCGGTGTCTGTCTGACCATTTGTCATACAAATAACAGTGCCAGTAGAGTGAAATACTATAAATCATTTTTTTCCAGGATTGAAACCTTTTATCAGTTGTGTCACTTCCATTATTCAATAAGTGATTAGTAACAGCCATTGTCATTTAGCCATTTAATAGTTAACAACTCTGAGCTTCAGCTAGTAAGGAAGTGTTTGACAGTAGCGTTTGATGTAAAAGCAAGATTTAATATTTATCTTTCCAGGCAAGATGCAGTTGTTACTGGTTTACTGAGAGATGAAAGGCAGCGCGACTCAGACACGACTCTTTTAATTTGCCGAGCCTCCTGGTTTGGCTTTGTGACGCCGCCAGGCGGTGTTTTGTGTTTGCATGGCCGAAGTGCGTGGTGTTTAAAATATGCAAATATAAAATTACGTCCTCCTTTTTGCCAACTTCTTCATTCTAAAGCTAATCACAGCATCTCCCCAGGGATTTCCTGCAACCTCAGCTTTTGAAAAAAAAGTCAAATTACAGGGAGGATAACCTTCATGTAAGAACAGCTGCAGAAGTTAACCCTGATCTTGTTGGATTTGTTCAAAACAGTATCTAGGCAGGTAGTACCACAGCAAGAATGTCTTCAACTTATAGTTTTTTACATTTTTCACTGATTAGGTTCAAATGAACAATTTTCAGTAAATTTGAGGTGCCCCATCCGATACCAACATTGGTAAAAGGAGCTTCCTGTATGCAGACCCCTTTGAAATCACAGAATCCCAGTATGGTAGGCGTTGGAAGAAACTTCTGGAGATCTTCTTGTCCAACCCTGCTGCTAAAGCAGGGTCACCCAGAGCAGGTTGCCCAGGATCACATTGTCCGGGTGGATTTGGAATCTCTCCAGAGAAGGAGACTCCACAACCTCTCTGGGCAGCCTTTTTCAAGGTTCTGGCTCTCAAAATTCAGATGCAATCTATGAAAAAGAGACAAAATGTTGAATCTTCCGTTGGAAAGAATTTTTCTATTCCCACCAAAAGTTTAAAATAAAAGATTCTTAATACTTACTTTCTCCCTGGCAGGAGATCTAAGATAAGACTCCATGCCCAAAGAGACAGAGACCTTCAGACTCTGTTGTAGGTCATTGTAGTAACTAATGGTTGAGCAGTGAGTTTGGGAAGTTAAACTGGCTAATCTGTAAATTATTTGTGAAAGGTCCATTGTTCTTTGTCCCATAGTGCACCTGAAGCTAGCTATTTGCTTTTGCAGGCTTTGAGGAGGCCTAAAATGCAAGTTAATAGATTTACTGCTAGCACACCGAAGTGCAGATGTTGTGGGTGTGCTAGTAGATAGGAACTTCTACCTAATTCATAACTCCGATGAACTCTCTGTGCCTCAGGTTGTCCTCCTCGCAATGTAGGATCCAACATCTGTGGGTTTTCTAATGAAGCCAAGGGAAGGAACTGAGAGTCCTCTTGTCTGTCGGTGCAGGCTGGTGTAGAAGAAGCTCAGGCAAAAGAGGAGATGGTGACCTTCCTGTTTTAGCACGAGCGTTCAGGTTTATAGAGGAATAATCATTACAGAAGGCTTAGTAGTTTGTAGGAAAAGACCTTGACACAGTAAATCTCTCCAACTAGAATTCCTCCAGTGAGCAATCCCTGTACTAACATGGGAAGTCACACCACAAGCAGAGTAACACACTAGGCTATTAAAGACCAAATGCTGGCGGATTGGCTCATGCTTATTTTTACAAGTGATGAAAATTAGCAACGAATTCACATTGTCTGTAGCGCCAGTGGAAAGTAGTGCTGTGTCTGCTCACATATGGACATGATTCCCCAAGAACAAACAAAAGAGGTTTGTGTGTGTGTGCTCCTCAGACCTGCCTGTCACTGCCTACCGTGCTGGAGGGCAAGCAGCTTAATGAGCCCTATTCATTGGGTGGGTTTTTGCCAAGGATGGAAGAACTTCAAATAAGCCCGTTTCTAAGATGCTTTGCGGATAACTTTCTGTAAAATGAGGCAGCACGAGGTGTTCTTGAACTGGTTTGTGTTGTTGAGCAAGGTTTGGATACTCCAGTGAAGTTCCCTTGCCTGTGCTTTCCAGTTTTGTTATCTCATCATCCCTAGGAGCTGATACAGACGACGACTGCTTTTGCAGAAGAGGAAACTGCTTGTGAAATCGTAGCCAGCTCTGTTTTTAATTGAAGTTTTTATTGAATTTAGTCTCATCTTACCTTTTACAGTCATGTGGATGGTACAGATTAAATATGTGAGGAAAAATGGGAGGTGGTAGTAATTGAAATTCTGATCTCTGTTCAGTTTTATAATTGTTTGAAATTTCAGAATAAGTAAAAGCTGGAACTAACAAAGTTCTCGTCTTTGTCTAATCTAGCTTTATGCTATCTTAAAAGACTTCCCTAGATAGCTTCCATGCCTCCTTTGATAACTATGAGAGTAGGAGGAAGTCTCCTTTATCATTTTAAGATAATTTTATTTAAATACTGAACAAAAGACGTTCAGGATAAGCAGCATACCCAAATCTTTGGGAAAATCTAACTCTTCATTATCTATGTCTACAAAAATAATCTCAAGGAACTAGAACTGTACAATTACATCAATACACCAAAAGCTGCTCAGCTTTGGTTTGTTTCTTGTAAGATACCCTGACAGAAGTTGCTGTAAAGCACATTGATCATGCAGAGAACACCTTCCCATCCTATTTACTGCATAAATACTTCTTTCTCTTCAAACAAGTTATGGGGTTTCTACCAGATGAGAAAACCAACACACTCTTTTTGGCTTTAACTCAGCCCAACAGTACCACTTTATTGTAGTGTAGTTTATTTTTAGTTTGCAATATTTCTACTCTGACAATATACATTGGAAAAGAAATTTTGTGAAGAAGCAATGGGCAAATACTTGGGAAACTTCCCGATGCGTGCAGTGAATATGTCTTTTAAAAGTGAGCAGTGAGAATACAGCCCCTTTGAGCAGAAAAAGCTTTCTGTTGTTTCGTGACTGTTTTCTTGACAGTAATTGCTCATGCGATCAGCAAAATGTGGCTACTTTTTGTTCAGAGAAGGGTGCAGAACAAGGCGTGTTTGGTTAATGGATTGAAGTGCTCCTTGTTTATCAGCCTATAATAGGCAAGATTGTCGCCTCCCTACCCATAGATGGAACTGATGGTCCGAAACAAGAGTAAATCCATCATGCCGTAAAGGTAGTGGTTCTCCGTGGGATAAGCAAGGAAGCATCGTCGCTTTTCACTGAGTCAGTGCTGTGTCTAAACAGCAGGAAGAAGGTAGGCTGGTGCCAAATAACACACATCTCCCGTATGTCTTACTCTGGCTCCTCTGATCTTCCTCTCCTTTGGATTCCAGAGACTTTCCCCACCCTCTGTTTCCTCTTCAGCCATCCCATGCAATGCTTTTTTTCTGCTCTCCTCTGAAATACATTGGGTTGGTTTTAGCAATGGTGCGCTATATAATGGTAGCCTTGCCAAGAAGAGTCTCAAAAGCCAGATGGTTCTGATGTCACATCTAAACAGGGTTCATTGTCACAAATGTCACTCCAGCCAGGTGTAGCATGTGAACAAGTCTCAGTCAGTGTCCCCTTTCATCCTGGACCCATATTTGACTGCAAGGTGCAGAGTTCAGAAGCGTGGCTGCCTCACTGTGCCCGGTTTTGAGAGTGGCATCCCAGGTGGTGGTGTCACTTGAGCTCCGGTCAGAATAATGACAAGCGTGCGACTGAACTTGAAATCAAGATGCTGACTAGATAATTGGAGAGGAATTCAAGTATCTTTGAAATTCCAGAGGGCTCAATATCTTGTAGCAAATCTAATTGTGTAGCAAAGAAAAAAAATAATTTAGCACCTCAAAAGAAGTATAATAGCAGTAGTTTGTGTTTGGCATTTGATGCTAAGCTATAATGACACAAGCTGCTTTTCCACAAGTGCTCCGTTACTAAACCAAAAATAAGCCAACATGCACTGCGCCCTCACTTAGTTTCTGAGTAGCTCTGGTAATTAATACATGGTGCTGCTACTTAATTTTTCTCATGTTTCCAGTAGTAAAAGAGATGATATAAACAATGGAACAGAGCCAGAAGGTCTGTTTACATGCCACTCCACCTATCTGGAGTAGATTAATATGGACAATAAATAGTAAAATGCAATTAATATAAAAATATAATTTTCAGTGAGCACATTTAGGGTGTTTTTTACATTTGAGTTACTGGAATGGGGTCATCTGGGGTTTACAGAAGACTGTCATGTGGCATTAAAAGTGAAAAAAAAATCAATGATTTTTTTGACAAATCACATTTTTCCAAGGAAATACTTTGTTTTCCTCTGCAGTTTGTTGGAGTTTTTTAGTACAAATGCATACAAAAAAAAAAATAAAGGTGGAGGCAGGGTGACAGACTGGTTCTCTAATTCCATAATAACTCAGCCTTGTGAAGTCAGCCCAATTGGAGAAACTAACCTTAGAAATTGGTCGATCAAATGCTACAAGCAAAGTACTTGTTTTCCAGTATTGAAGCTGGTGGTCTAGTGATCACAGCCAAGCAATTATGGCCCTGTTAGATAGCATGAGTAGTAGTCATTAAATAATTATACCTTTGATTAGCTGCTTTAACTGTTCGTTGCCTTTGAAATATGATAGTATAATTTAAAGCTTTTATTAAAAGACAATTTTTTCTAGGTGGTTGAAAAGGATTTTTGTGTGTGTATAAAAGACCCATAATTTTCTGCTTCAGATAATGAAAAACTGAGAAAAATGTTTCCAATTAACATTTACTTTTGTCGATTTGAATCTCATATGTTTATAGTGCATTGGAAATGCACTGAAAGAGTTTAGTGAGTCCTTTACCTACTGCAAGAGTTTCGATGGAGAAATCTTACAGGCGAAAAAAAAAAGAATTAAAAACATTTTTTAGAAATGTTCAATTAAAGCAACTTTTTTTTCCCCTGTCACAAGTAGAAATATGAATGTGTTTTCATTTTTTTCCTTCACTTGAAATGTTCAAAGCTGAATCTAAGCCAAACGTAATTAACTATTAATGTGATTTGAAGTATTACTTTTAGAGTGTTTTGTGGATTTAAAATCGAGCACTGGAAAGGATTTCTCTTTGGGAGGGGAGGCTTTTTTTTTTTTATATCAGACATACAGTTTTACTTTTGTTCGAGTTGGGCAGCTTTTGTAACTCAGCGCTTTTGGTCATTTCCTTTGATGCCCAGCAGCTTGTTTTTGTGAATATTCTGGTATCCAAAAAGGACATAGTAAGGGCTGGTACTATATCAAATAACCGGCAGTGGTTCAATCTTTCGTATTTTGGCTCCATTATTTTGGTCGATTGAGATATATGTCCTATTAACATCAATACATTAAACAGAAATGTTTGGAAACTTTAGAGTCACATTCAAGTCTTCAAAGGTGTTTTAATTTGGAAATCTGGTTTAATAGGTGTGTTGTATGCATTTGTTAGGAATTATAGAAAGGTATTTATGTATGTATTTATGAGACCCTTGCACTTCATGGGGTTTTTTTATTTTAAAGTTTAGTATTTGTCGTATTTAGAAACACAATGTTTCCAGGTTATTTTACTTTCTAAATGTCATTTATTAGATATGACTGGTCTTTTTTTATTTTGAGGAATTTTTGTCATTGCTGCTTCCACATAGGATAAAACAGACAGTGTCAAGCCCCTTCACAGACACTGAAACAGGTTTACATGGTATAAGAAGCTCCTGGATTGCATCTTAATGAAATAATTTCCAGCCTCTTATGGAAGGATGTGGTCCTGTTGAGCAAATCGTCATCGAAAGGAAAATCCCCAACCTGCCATTTTACAGCCCCGATTAAACCGTGCATGATGCAGTGTGAGTTGAAAAAGAGAGGAGGAGGGATGAAGGGCAGAATCCTCTCCTCAGTGGAGAGGCAAATAGATTGTCCCAGAGTTTGTTCTTAAATATACCCCTCTGATGCTCAAGTTTGCCTCTCACCCAGATCTTATACATCCCTGTTTTTCTAGATAGCTGTTACACAGGTATTACAAGAAAAATGTTCCCCTGGCCTATGCTATGAGAGCAGGTTTTTCTCCATGTATCTTCTTGGTCTTTAATTGTTGCACAATAAAAATAAATAAACAGCCATCCTTAGGTGAATGGATGGTGTTATTTATTTTGCACAGAGGCCGATGCTGTGATGTTCTGAGAAGCGAGTGGCATGCTGACTCCAGCCCCAGCCCCCTTCCTCCAGCGTAGGTGAAAAGATCCTATTATTTCTGATAATTGATGCTGAGGGCTGTGGCGTGCCTCATTTAATCAGCACTGTTCAGCACACTCCAGGGATGTAATTCATGCACACTTTAACATCCAACATGGCTGACAAGGCTTGGACACACAACCTAACAGCTACATCATTTTTTAATCAGCTATCTGAGGACTATTTATCTAATCAACAAAGGACATGGAGACTGGCAGTGACATGAGCGCATCTGTAGTTTCTCAGTACAGCAGTGGAGGAAGATTTTTAGGGTGAGACTTTAGATATTAAGGCTCTCCTAAGAATAAAAGCATATTTCTGCTTACCAAAGTGTGTAAAGAACTGAATTTGAGCAAGATGAAGGGGGTTGGCTATAGTGTCTTAAGCATCCTTAGAGAACTTCACAGGTATCAAACAGATGTATCATTAGATCACACATGGCTAAATGTACTTTCTAAAATCATCTATTGCTTTTAGAAGTAACAGTGTGTTGTTTCTAGATGTATTTACTACAAAACTCACCTAATCAAAACTAGACAGAAGTAGATTTATTAAGACAGAATAAATGGCATCCCTCTGAAAGACGGCAAACACAAAGATTCTGTCTGCAAAGGGTTGGTCACAGATAAAGTTGTTGTGTGTACAAATACCAAGGTATGTGATAATTGGCAGTAATTAAGTTTAATTTTATTCCGTATGTTAACACAAGGCTATACCTGGAGCCTAGTTTTCTTCTTTGTACACTGATATACCTGTTCTCACTTTGATGTACATGTTTAAAACACAAACAAGATAATTTTACATGCAGCATATACGTTAAGTCAGTACAGTCAGCTCACAAAGCGGAGTACTCAAAAATATCAGCAAACAGAGTTTGCCTTTGTTTCCAAATCACAGAATGGTAGGAATTGGAAGGGACCTCTGGAGATCATCTGGTCTTAACCCTCTCTGCTGAAGCAGGGTCACCTAGAGCAGGTTGCCCAGGATCGCATTGTCCAGGCAGGTTTGGAATCTCCAGAGGAAGAGGCTCCACAACCTTCCTGGGCGGCCTGGGCCAGGCTCTGGCACCCTCACAGCAAAGAATTTTTGCCTCCTGTTCAGAGGGCACTATTCAGATGTTCCAGTTTGCGCCCATTGCCCCTTGTCCTGTTGGTGGGCACCACTGAAAAGAGTCTGGCCCCATCCTCTTGACCCCCACCCTTTAACTATTGATCAGCATTGATCAGATCCCCTCTGAGTCTTCTCTTCTCCAGGTTAAACAGCCTCAGGGCTCTCAGCCCTTCCTCAGCACAGAGATGCTCCAGTCCCCTCAGCATCTTCAGAGCCTCTGCTGAACTCTTTCCAGTAGTTCCCTGTCTCTCTTGAAGTGATGAGCCCAGAACTGGAATGTAAACGATGATACAGCTGTATGTCCTCCCAGAGCTTCAGCTGAAGTGGCCGCTGTTGCCACCATTTTATTGTAACATTATCATCTAACATGATATCTCTCACTAGATTTAAGTATCTGCTCTGTTTCAGTGGTGTTTGGATGTTCAAAGACTTGTAAAGCCATTAAATAACCTGTGTACTTTCTACTTGAGAGCGTGTGCGTTACCATCTCTGCCTTCCAGCTGAAGAATTGCAGATAAAGACCTAGAAAACTGAAATTACAGAGTGGAATTGCCCAGTCAATCCAGTCAGGAGCTACAGAGTCATGGCAAGTACCTTCACAACTCCCATGCTCTGCTCTCTACAGCTACAGATCCTCTCTCCATTTGCAATGTCCAGTCTGCAGCATTTCTTCACATCAAACCACAAGTGTCCTACGTCATGATTGATTTAAGCAGTTTGTTAAGGTTCTGCATAGGAAAGCCACAGTAGTAGACACTTCTGACCCTTCCAGATTTGTGTGGGTTTTTAAAGGTCCACAGTGTAGATCTGGAAGCCGTATGGTTCTCATGTGGTTGGTGGAACTACAGTTTTGTGAGGGTAATAGATTTTTAAAATAAACAAGCAGAAAAAGTTTGTTTGGGAAGAAAAAAAAAAAGAGTTGGAGCCTTGTTTGCCTTAACTCCAGAAGAGGTCGAAGCATATTTTTGTGAAAGGATGTTTATTGAATCAAGATCACCATTAGCAATTTTTAGGTAGCTAGATGCCCAGGACATTACTTGGTGACCTGCAGTGCTCCTTTGTCTGCAGTTTGTAATTACTCACTTTTGCCCAATGATCTTAGAAATCACCCTCTCTAACGGGCTGTTTTCTGGTGCCCATATTGCATGAGATGGGCGCATCTCAGCACCCTTCTGCAGCAGATGGACAGATACAGCAAATTGAGGGGAGAAAAAAGAGATTTATCCTTCCTGGTAACACGACCTATTCCATTTCAAGACTTTTTAGTTTGAGTTATGTTTGCAGGGTGATAACATGTGAGAATTCAACGTGGTTGTGAGGCTAGAACGAGGTTTCGTACAAACAGTTTAAATTGACTTTCATATAATGTTATGTGCAGAGCTGAAGAAAACTTGACAGCCGTCATGGGGAACGCAACCCTCACTGAAACAGCAGATCAAGGGGTGTACAACCAGAGAAACCGTGTTTGCTGACAGAACTTCTGCAAAAAGACGGTTTTCTGGGTGGCTCGAGCAAGTGCTCAGCCTGGAGTATTTCATCTGCAGGGTCTTAGTTCAGTGCAGACTGTGGGTGCTGAAGGACAGACTCAACTCCTGACACTAGGACACGTCTGTCCTGCCTAGGGCTTCTGTGAATTCTTGAGGCAAAATGCAGGTTATTTGTTGAAGATGATATGTCATAAATTGAGGATTATATTAAAAAAAAAAGAAACCAAAACCCAGGCAGTTTGATTAACCAAGCAAGCAACTGCTTCTTTGTCAGGCATATGCAAACCCAGGAATTCCTTACTTTGAAATACATAGCAGCATTGCTAGGCTCTGCAGGTGATGTTTTGGTGAAAGAAGGGAACCATTTTCTAATTTCTACATTACTGAGAGGAGAAGAATTCACTCCTCAGCGTGGTGGGTGATTTTCTAGGGCCGAGACTGCATGTTTCTTTAGATAGCATGTGGTTCTTTGACAGTGTATGGAGATTTTCAGCTAGCTGCTAAATATTTTTCTGGCAGGACTGAAAAATTACTGGCCTCTGTCCTACCTGAGGAGTAGCTCCTACTATAAAAAAGATTGTATAGATACAGCCTGTTGTAACACTTGACACAGTTATATAGAAGCTCATCATTCTTTCATCCTTACAAATAGATCTGGTGAGTTGCAGGTCCTTAACTGGTACATCTGAACAACATACTCCACTACAGTGATGCATCCCATCATAGACCAGGATACAGCTTCTCACAAGAACTCAGGAAATTCATCTCTGGAGTCCTCAGCACAGGAGAGACAGGGTCCTGTTGGAGTGGAACCAGAGGAGGCAACAGCAATGATGGAACCCCTCTGCTGTGAGGACAGGCTGAAAGAGTTGGGGTTGTTCAGCCTGGAGAAGAGAAGGCTCCAGGGAGACCTCCTTGCAGCCTTTCAATACTTAAAAGGGTCTGTCAGAAAGACGGAGACAGACTTTTGAGCAAGGCCTGTTGCAATAGGATGAGGGGTGATCGTTGCAAACTAGAAGATAGGAGATTTAGACTAGAGAGAAGAAAGAGATTTTTGATGCTGAGGGTTGTGAGACCCTGGCCCAGGTTGCCCAGAGAGGTGGTAGAAGCTCAATCCTTGGAAACCTTCCAGATGAGATTGGCCAGCGCTCTGAGCAACCTGCTCTAGTTACAGATGTCCCCGCTCACTGCAGTGGGGTTGGACTAGATGACTACGAAAGGTCCCTTCCAACCCAAACCATTCCATATTTCTATTAAATCACTTTAGTGCTTCATCTTAAAAAAACCTCATCTCAGCCTCTGAGAGTCAAAGCTTGCATGCTTGGGTGCATTGTGATTTCTTCCCGCGGTTGTTACCAGGAGGAATGGCTGGATAATGCCTTGCGCCGAGTTGAAGGTTGCAAGGATCACAGCATTGTTTTGCAGGTTGTTAAAAGCCGAGCTCTCTGTCGTTGGGTGACAGATAATGACTTCTTGTGCTGGTCCAGATTGAGCATTCAGATGCACAAATTAATCTGCCCAGTGAAGATGGGAGTTTAATCTTAGCAATCTGAATTTCCGGAGTTAATGAGCTTGGATAAGAGCAGAAGCTGTGCTGCTACACCGTGTCTACGTACTGGTAGGGATGGGGGGACTGCTTTGATTGCTATGAGATGTTGTTTTCCTGTCAGCAGTGAAGCCAGAGATCAGGGCAAGTGTCAAAGTGAGTAAAAGAATTTCCGAAGACATTATTAAAATACATTAGTCATTCAGATTGTGGTAGCACAACATACTAGGCAGAATACTAGTTGCCACTTCAGGACAAGCTAAATTAAATACTTGGTGTTTTCTGGGAAATAGTGAACTTCATTCCAGATATCTGATGTTTGAGAGGAGTGTTTGTCTGGTGTTTTGCAGTTAGAGATACTTCTTGGTGGCTTCCAGAAAATACTCGATTGTCTACCTTTAAGGTCTCTCTAATTAGGGAGCTTTGTTTGTTGTTAAAGAATGAAGTAAATATTTCTTACAGATTTTTATTGGAAGCCAGTTGGGGTTTGTTTATTTAAGTGTAGATAGATAGATACAGAGTTGACAACAAAAGTGTTCGTTGAATTAGCTCTTGAACCAGCAAGTGAGCCCAGACCGGACAGACTGAATATCCTGAGATGTAAGTCAAAGACAATCCAGGCAAATAATGACAAGGCCTTGCTGGTAGGTAACAAAACTGTGTAGACAGTATGTCATTTTGAAGGCAGACCAGGTAGGATGGTTAGGCCGGGCCCTGGTGTTCACACTCACATTAATCACCCTGTGGAGGCTGCACTTGGCAGTGTCCAAACCCTGCTGCTGATTATATTATTGAATCCTGAAAGACAAGAGAGCACCACAAGGAAGCAGACTGGAGCCTTATCGATGCTAAAGGACGCGCTCGGATGTACCGGGACCTCAGCATCACTGCGAAAAAGTCCATTTGTTTAAAGAGAAGAAAAAAAAGGCATGACACTTAACACATTAAAATGGATTATTTCATCAATAGGTTAATAGAAGAGCAGGCTGCAAGTTCCCTGCCTGCTCATACAGCCATAGTCTAACGTGCCATTAAAGTGTGAAAAATGAAAAGGGACTGGGAAAGGGTCTTTGTGTACTGGAAACCGTCTTCCCTTTCTGAGGGGTGCCAGGCCTTGATCTTGCCTATTTATATGTAAATGTTTTTCAGGAAAAACAAGTTTTCTGCTGGGAAATTGTGCCTCTCTAGGTGCTGGGACTTGCTAAACAGGTCTTAAAACTGAAGATTTTTTTCATAATGAACGATGCACCCAATGAAGATATTTTTAGATTTGATGAACTTTAGTTTTCAGATAGATCTAACTTAGCCTTACAGATGTTATCTGTTTTCATTTCAATGAGATGCATTCTAAAGCATGTCACTCAGACACCCCGTCCTCCTTTTGATGAGTATATAACATTAAAGCCATAAAGATGGCTTTATTAAAATAGTATATAACTTAACAGTCTTGAGCGTTGAGACATTTGTCTTCCAGCCTGTAGCTCTGTAGTGAAAATCGAGCTTTTTGTTAAAGATTGGAATGACTTCACGTCACTGTTCCTTTTCTGTGAAAGCAGCTGTTTGGTCTGGAGTTCATGGAGCATTAAAAAAGTTCTCTCATAAATATAGAAAGAAAATTTTGAAATTATTGTATCCCAGTACTCGCAATGTTGCGCAATGTTCATGTCATCCTAAAGAGTGAGGAGCATCTGGTGAAGGGGAGAATGATCTTACTCTAGATTTACCATATGAGTTTCTTTACAACAAACTGAGCTGAATGGAAGACTGTTTCATCTTAGAAATGAATTATATTTCATGTAACTGATGCTGTCCTTTGTCAAAGTCTCACCCCTAAACTGAGGGCAGGAGAGCTGGCTGACCTGAGAAAGGTGGCTCAGGAGGTCTGGATGCTCTTCCAACTTGTCACTGACCCCTGTGATGTCTTCCATGCTCCTGTAGAACAGAGTTTACTAAACAATTGCATGCTCAGCAGTGTTGCGTCGTTATTTCTTGCCTGGGTTAGCTGATGTGGTGGCTAGAAAGCCTGTAGAGGTACTGTTTTTAGCAGATCCGTGGTTCCCTGCTCAAATGTGAGAACATCCGTGGGAGAAGGAGAAGGAACATCTGTAATTTCAATGGCTGTTACAGGTGCCAGCAGTGCCGTGGTGCACTCGGATATTTCATACTGTTCCTTTCCGATGAAACTCAGGCTAAACATCTTGCTGATTGAACGTACTTCTCACACTGTGAATTCAGTCTTGAGGCAAAAGATGTCGATTTTCAGGAACATGAAAATGTCCTTTCTCCTAACAAGCACGGCAATGGAGTGTTTTTGAGCAATATTTTCTGCTAATTGTGAAATGGAAGCTGGGAACTTGAAGAATCTCTAAGTTTGGAGCAATTCTAATAAAGCGAGTGTTGTCTCTTTTATAAAGAATATACTTTTTTATTATTTTCCTTACTTATTACTGATTTTGCAGTGATATGCCTGGGGGAGGAAGGGAGGACCGCAAACATCGATTGCATCAATGTCTACTTGACACTCTTCAAAATAAGTAATGCCTCTAAGCTCAGTGCTACAAATAACAGGCTTTGTTATGAGATTTTCATGCCATTACATCATCACCTCAACTTCTAAAGGTGATGATGTAAAAAGGTGTTTTAAAGGTGAACTACAGGCACCGAGTGATCAATACAGACTCAAGGAAAAGGAGCTCTTGGCTGGCTGTGTTTTGTTATTAATTAAATCACACTTTATAGTAGCTGTTTTGTCTGGTCCTGTATCCTCTGTACAAATCCTTCCTGCGTTATTTTTTTTTTACTTCTGCTGATCTGTTTTTGTTGATTCCAATAGCAGATCCATTTAATCTTGTCAAAGCATGTCATGTTGTAGAGACTTGAAAAAACCACTCTCAAATCAGAGGCTTTCCGTGGATTGGAGAGGCTGTATAGTCCTGCGTGCATTTTCTGTGTGTAGCTCTTCATGTGTTAACAGGCTTGTGCTTGCATTTAACTTCACATGCTATTTTGATGTTTCTTTTCTCCCCTTTTTCATTTTTTTTTTTCCTCCTTTTTCGTTATTTTTATTCTCTTTTTGTTTTCTCTCCCCCTTCTGCTCTCTGGACGCAGCCAAACGCAAAGCTTGGAAACTAAACCGTGTTGGTAGCCTGCGAAATATATACAGCAGCAGCAGCACCAACACCGAAGGTAACAAACCCACCCGTTTTAGATGAACACCTCCTCTCTTACCCCCTTTTTTAAACCCTCTTTTCCAAAAGTCATCCTCCTTGCGTCTCTCCCTTACCTAGTGTGGACATGGAAATCAAATTTGCCCAAAGCATGCGTGCTTTCATCTCGTGTTTGCAGAATCATTCCGGTTGGTCTTTTCATCTTTTTGTTTGTGCATTTTATTTTGCCATTCATGTTCCTTTCAGCTTACTTAAATTTTGACCTTTCCCTCTAGTCGTGGAGTGGTGATGTTTAAATTACTTCAGGAACCCATTTTCTTCTTTTATTTATTTTTTTTATATATATATATTTTATTTTTTTTCCCCCTTTCTACATGTGGGCACTCAATGTAATATTTCCCAAGTTATTACAGTTTTTAAAAGTGTTAGTATCAGGTGTAATGATCTGTAGCCAAACACAATAGTGTGCCGTGACATTTAAGTAACAGTCTTAATTTGTTTTGTGCAAGCCTTCTCCATAATGCTCTTTGCAGCTCTAATCCAGAGGCGAGACAGTGCCGGGTCATTTGCATGTGCTACTCTTGCTTGTAAATTCTGTATATTGTTGTATTTCTAAAGGTCACCTGGTGCCAAAGTTCACAAATTGACTTACATTGCTTTTTTCCCACCGAAGACAGCCGTCACGGCTTTTGTATAATAGCACATTGAATTCTATATTATTTTTTCCCCCCTCCCTCCACCTTCATTTGAACAACACAATTATAAACTCTCTTCTTTTTTTTTTTATTTTTTATTATTGTTATTACAAATGTCAAAGGTCAGAATTACTTGGAAGCCAGGCAAGGAGAGAGGGGGGGGAAAAAACCCTCTCCACCACCATCTCCAACAGCGTGTAAGAGGGACGGTATAAGAAAGAGGGAATGCAAAATAGGTCACAACTCAGTAATCTCAGTATAAGGGAAGGGGATTTTTTTTTTTTTTCCTTCACTTAAGTGCGAACCAAATGGGTCAAGTAATCGCAAGCGCATGCCCTAACACTAATTGACTTATTTTGGAATGATTATAACTGTAATATTTTTCTTAATGTCACTGTTTTCTGGGCTGTTGATTTTAGTGATTGCCAAGCGGTGGCATTAAATCTCTTGTAAATTTTAAATTGCGTGCTATTTCTGTAAACAAGTCCCTCTGTTCACATCCTGATCATTAACCTTTGGTGATTTATATCACCATCCTCTTCTCTTTTTTTTTTTTTTTTTTTTATAATTACTTCTGGGTTGCTTTCNNNNTTGGGTTTTTATATTCCCCTCCTCTTTTTTTTTTTTTTTTTTTTTTTGCACAATTACGGCTGTGTTGCTGTCGGATGCCTCGCTCGCGCTGCCAAACAAAGTGGACATAGGAAACAAAAGTGTCGTTTTACTGCAGCTTGTTAAGGAAGCTTTTTTTTAAAATTGTAATTCAGTTTTATTTCTTGGTGTAAATGTAAAATTATCACCTTTCAGAGCAATAGTTGCAAAACTGTCTATTTCGATCCTTTTTTCAGGTATGAAGTACAAAATGTGAAATGAGAGAAAACGATTGTCAGATATTAATAAACGAGGTTTCTTTGCCGACTTAATAGGAAACTAACTAGATAACTTTTTAATGATTTATAATTTTTCATGTATTTTCTGAGGTGTTTTTTTTATCTCCCAGAAAGATTTTTCTTCTCATCAGTGTGAAGGCATGTTTGTTGTTACAGGTTTACTGCTTGAGAAGCTTATCATTATGTATCTACCTGTTACTAAACTGTAACAGGGAAACTAGTATAAAGAATTCTCTTGGGTTTTACAGATAAAGATTTACATTTTTTTAAGGCCTGTCTAGTTTGAGGAATCTTTTATCTTATTGATCAAACTAAATATCAACAGCATCTTTGATAAGCATATGGGAACGTGTTCCTGATGGCCATGGTCTGAAGAGTTTTGAGGCATATCATTAAAACAAGATGCTGAAATCAGGCAAATATATAACTTTTTCTGTAAGTATTATCCCCACTAAAACCGCAACATTCAATGTTCTCCATAGCTTTGCATCTTTGAGCTGATGCCTTCAGCCTCTGTGTGAAAGCTGGAATGGTGAGACATGCAAATGTCGAGTTAATGAGCATTGTAAGTATTAAAAGCCACATGTTTAGATAATTATGCCTTCAAAAAAGTGAATGATGATAGGAAATGACAGTCCAGAATAACAAATCTGCTTTGGTCTTTAGCACAGGCTTGCTCAATTGCGCTTAAACCTTTATACAAACCAAAAACATCTCCATTATGTTCAGGTTCCATTTTTGAAACCTTGGATCTAGAGAGTAGCCTCTCCAGTAATTCTTAATGCTGGTCCTTTAATTTTTAGCCATTCTGTGTGCTTCCAGGGAGCAAAATCTCAAATTAAGATGGAGAAATCTGCAGCAACTGTTTTGTAGATACTTGGCAGAAGCAGGTCTATGGATGTTCCTCAGCGTGCTGGGGCTCTTGTGCTTCTAAGGTCACCATGCAAAGCTGAGAATCCTTCCCGAACGTGGCTCCTCTGTCCTGGTCACAGAGGAGTAAGGAAGAGTAGGATTTTCACAGGGGTCTAAGAGTGCAGCTGGAAGACTATAACTTCCGAGGGCAGAGAGAAGCAGGGCATTACACAGCTATGTCCTCCGCTGTTCCTTCATCACTTCTGTATGATTTCAAGAAATCTCACTTTCTTTAATTTTAAGTTTGTCTAAAACTCTTTGGTTTTCAGATTTTAGTTTTTTTTCTATAGGAAGGCACTGACGAATGAGTAAGTCCTTATTGCAGGCGGCCAGACTTTGAGCAACCCTTTGATTCTCCAGGGGGAAAGTATGTAGTATATCAGTGTGTTCTACTTAAAACAGCCCTCGCTCTGATTTTAAGACAACCTGGAGTCGCTTGTACCTGCTACCATAGCAGCATTTGTTAAAATACAGCATTCTTTTTCCTAGAGAACAGATCTTGTAGCACAGCAGAAAGGAGCATCTTTACAAAATCAAATGACCGTGCTCTGCATGTGATGGTTTAACATGCCTAAAGATATTAAATCTTCAGGGGTTTTCCACTTTTCATACTTATATATGTGACGTATTAAACAGTGCTGCGTTGGAGTCCCCAGGCTCTCATGGAAAGCTTTTCTTCTGCGTATTCATTAACTCCCATCTACCTTTTGTTTCAAAGTTAGTGCTGCCACGTAAACTGCAGACTTGAGATGCATTAGGAAACACCTGATGCAAGTGTAGACTCAGGTACTGTATGAACTGGATTTATAATAATGTCTTCATGAATTCCTTCAAACTGTGTTGTCATGGCATCCAAATAAAACAAAAAAATCAGAGGGGGTTGGGGTGAGGGACAGCTTAGTCCCTGGAGCTAGAAACCAGCCTTTCATCACCACTTTGTGGCTCACAGGTAGTGATATAAAAAAGGAGCACAGAAAAACTCTTCCAGTGGAACACAACCTTTATCAAGAGCTGTGGGCAACCGATAGCAGAGCTAGATTGTCCTGATAGAGTTGATTTTCAAAACTAATTAGATTTAGACAGTGGGTTTGGAAAGGGGAGAGAAGTATTAGCGTAGTCATGCCCAGTGGGACATGGCACAAATATTTCCTTAATTGAGGCTGCTAATAAACATACTTATCTTCCAAGTTACGGGGATAATTTGCACCAAGTGGCAAAAGGTAATGATAGTTAACGTTATATAGTACATAAATAACACGTGACTTTGTTGTACACACGTTGTATATTGTAAACATCCGATGTTGATGGCTGGGGCACCTCGGCAGGTTTTTGTTTCTCATCCCTTTGACAAGATGAAGGGTTATTAAGGAAGGGTGCTTGAGCGGAAGCGAGCTTTGAGAGAGGGAGGAGGGTATGATAAAAAGGGGAGTTTAAACAGGTCTCACTGTTACTTGAGGCAGGCTTGACTAGGTTTCTAGCTGGAACCTCAACTCTTGATGTTTCACGAGTGTTTGAAATACGCCACGGAGAATCTTTTGGTTTTGCACTTGACTTCTTGCTGCTGGAAAGCATTTCCTATGTGAGTGGCATCATGCACCAGACATGCATGATGGGTTACTATTAATTAGCAGGAGCACCAGGGTCCTCTGATGACAACTGTATTGGGCAAAGATGCAAATGCATAATCTGGCACCTAGTGAAAGAGTCTGGTTGGCTTGGAAGTCAGAAGATCGGGTTTTATTTCTGATTCTGGCACAATATTCATGTATGCCTATGAGAAATGCCTTAAGCCTGTCAAGCCTTTGTTTTATACTCATGAAAAAATAGAAATACTTCTTTTGTTTAAAGGCAAACTTTTGAGATGAGCATAATTTCTGACTGTAGAGTGGCTGCCAGAAAGGGGCCCTCGTCTTCTGTTGGCTTGTGGTTACTCACCACTGATGCAAAGTGTCAGTGGCTATTGATGCAGTTCTTACTATTGAGAATAAAAGATGTGGAAAGTGGGAATTGTGAATGAACTGTTAACGTGCACACTGTTTGGAGAGGGTCAGTCTCTTCTCCCAAATAATAAATGATAGGACAAGAGGAGATAGCCTCAAGTTGCAGCAGGAGAGGTTTAGGTTGGACTTGAGGAACAGTTTCTTCCCTGAAAGAGTTGTCAAGGCCTGGCTGAGGCTGCCCAGGGAGGTGGTGGAGTCCCCATCCCTGGAGGGGTTGAAAAGCCGTGGAGCTGTGGTGCTGAGGGAGTTGGTTTAGTGGTGACCTGGCAGTGCTGGGTTAATGATTGAACTTGATGGTCTTAAAGGTCTTTTCTAACCGAAACAATTCTGTAGTTCTATTTAGAACCGCTTTTACAGAATACCAGGAGGTGTAACTGCTTCTGGACATGTGTTTTCCCTACGTTTTAGTAGACTTAATTGAGTTCTCTGGAACAATTTATAGACTAATTATATCCTGTGGTTATTTTCAGCGTAGTTTTCTAAATCTGATCTGTTACATACCATAAACACAGGCATTGGCACAGGAACGCAGTGAGACCATGCCTAAGTGTTTGTTTTCCCTTGCACAATCCTTTGCTTCAAAGAAATTGTATAACTTGTTTTCCATAAGTGGGTGGGCTGGAGCAGCATCTGTGTTTTGGCAGAGCAAAATACGACGTTCACTTGGGTTAAATGCGGTAACTTTACTGTGAAAAGATAATGGTGAATCAGTACATGCAGTAGCAATGGTGGTACCATGTTGCTTCTTGGAAGTGATGTGGTGGTTATGGTGGTGTGATGGTTTTCCTAAAATTGACTGATTGCCTGCCTGCTTCCACTAGGGAAAAAAAAAAAATATCTCTTGCGCTTTAAGTTCCGTATCATCACAGTCCTACAGTTTCAGCTCATTTCCCATCCTAGCCACCCCAGCTCACTTAAAAAAAAAAATAAGAAAAGTAAAGCAAACAACAACAAAATTGTAGGCATCTCCTGTTGATAATAACTTCCAAATGGAAATCAGTTGCAGCTGGCTTGGCACACTTTAACCCTTTGCTGGCCTTCCAGGAAATAATTGATGACTGATTGGCCCATTAACCTTTTTTTTAAAAAAAAAGTTTGACAGCCTGGACTTGTGTAATGAGGAGGGATTCTTAGTGAAATCAGGTTGATGGCTGAGTTGCTTGCCCCTGAGGATGCAAAATTAGCCTCGTGGGACCTCGTCTGCATAGAAACTGGACACAATTAGTGTAATATCCGGTGTTATTAATGTAGTTTGGAGTAATTGGGCAGGTTGATTTCGACAGGTTGATGGTGCTAAAATACTATTATAGTGGACCTTTCTATGAATAACTGTTAAACATGGAAAACCGTTTAATAAAATTTTGTGATTGGGCTCACAGGGACTTAAATAGCGCAACCTCTAATTTTACTGAAGAGTAAAACGGAACCATTTCATTCTGCTGCCTGGATTTTCCCATTGGTGTACACAGTGGTTAATGACATACACATTTGCTACTCGCCTCTTGTAGATGTTGCCCTGTGGGTGACATGGAGCAGGCACTGCTGCTTTGTTTCACTGTTGCACTTCCCCCCAGAAAGTAGGTGTATTTAAGCAGAAATTGTATTATTGAGCGCATCTTCAACTGGCACAGTTGCTTTTCATCTGAGCTTTTTAGAGAGCAAACCTGAAGCTTCAGTGGATGTTAGAGAGTGGGAAAATTGTGTATTCTTAATGTGTCATCAGCGATGACCAAGTTTGCAGCTACTGATGAACTGAAAATATCCTGCCAGCCTAGCCTTAAAACACGCTACAGCTCTCGTAACCCACAGTGGGGCCGTGCCGGGACCAACTCACCGACCGGAGTGTTACGTGGACTTTGCGCTCCCGAGCCACAAAGGCTGTATAAGGTCTTTATGGCTTTTGTCATGATACCGGCTGGTCACAGCAGAAAAGGTCAGGAGATGAAACGCAGGAGCTTCTGCTTTGGGAAAAGGAGACTTGACACATAAAAGAGCGACCATGGGAAATGTCTGGAGGTGTTTTCTTGCTTGCTCTCCACTTGCCTGAATAGCTGAGCTTGTGTCCTCTGCTGTGGGTCTCCCTGAGCAGCGAAATGACTTTGTGTAACGTTTCTGGAAACAGAGTTTGCAGAGGCACCGCTGCAAGGACAGTGTTTCAACCTTTCAAACGGTACACTGGCTGCATTGCAGAGCTTAATGCTCTGCCCTTTTTGGGAAACCGGCTTTGTGTATGTGATCAGGATTATTGGTGAATAGGAGATAGGAGGATTCAATGGTGCGGCAGACTGAATGTACGTCGTTTAACATCTGGAATTGTAATGCTGAAAAGTCACCTAGTACTTAAATGCTGGGCTTAACTGGTATGACTCTCTTCACCCAAATAACAAGCGATAGGACAAGAGGAAACAGCATCAACTTGCACAAGGGGAGGTGTAGGTTGGACATGAGGAAAAATTCTTGCCCCAAAAGAGTTGTCAAGGCCTAGCCCAGGCTACCCAGGACAGTGGTGGAGTCCCCATCGCTGGAGGGATTTAAAAGCTGTGGAGATGTGGTGCTGAGGGACATGGCTTAGTGGTGTGACCTGGCAGTGCTGGGTTAACTGTTGGACTCGATGATCTTAAAGGTCTCTTCCAACCAAAACCATTCCACTCTTCTATTCTATGACTTTTCTAAATGTGTCTCTGCAGGTGGCTGCTTCAAGTGGGATTCAGTTTTTCATGTCCACTTCCTCCCCGATCATTTCCTCATAAACTCTTGAAAGCTCTGTTTAATAAACATGGCTTTTTCCATTACTTAATCATAGCATTTTGGATAATGATTCTACCTGTTTTTTTTAGCATAGTGTTGCTAAAGTGGAAAGTCGTTCCAGCTGTACAGTTGCATTGTTTCTTTTCCCACACTCTTTTTTATTTTTTTTTTGTAAAACCGCTGTTTCATACAGCACACACACCTGGAAATAACCTTCACCTCTCTGTTATTCTCACCTCAAGGCACAAAGTAACCTTCTGCTGGTTTTTTTGAGGTATCACTAAAGTAGTGTGAGCACTGACCTTGCTAGCAAGGAGTTTATCAAAGCGAACCAGTTGTCCCACTGGTTGAGAGAGTGCCAGTGAGCAGCAGTGCTGTCTTTAGAGCCAGTGCTAGATTTTCCACTTATCTTTGCATGCTCGTAGATGACAAGGTAGTGCAGGAGCTTCATGGCTCTGAATGTATAATAAGTCATTAGCAGACAAGCGAATGTAAATGTTCTTCCTACAGCCCATTATGGCTGATGTTCACCAGAACTTTGTGCTCTATTATTCTTTTTCTTTCATGCTTCACGCCTGCCCTTCCCAATTCCACTGGCTCAGTTTCAGCTTCCCTGATTTTTTTAATTTGACTTTGGTGTCCCATGTGTAGCTAGAGCATGTGTCCATTTAGTTCAGTTGTGCTGGTATTTTCACATGCTGCCGTCCTCTGGCCTGAATACTTGTCCTTATACTCCAGTAGCCCTAAGGATATTTGATTGACCCTTTCTGCTGGCTTCTCACATCATTTTCTCATCTCCCATGTCGAACGTGAATGTTGAATAGGTTGAACTGATTTTAATCCTGTATTATTAACCAGTGTATTTATGCTGTAGACAAGAAAATGTCCACATCCACTTCTATCTGTGCATGTCAAAAGCGGCCTGAAGGAAGAGTGTAAATTGTCACATTTTCTGTATTGTCAGATCTTTATAGTCCATTTGTCTTTTAAGTTATTTTGTGACACGCTTGATTTTCACATTATCTAGCTCTCAGCAACATGGGTTTAAATCTAAATAATGCTTGTTAGCCACTTTATGTTCAAGGGGGTGTAGACTTGGTACTGAGTCCACACAGCAACTGTTTGCCCAAAAACGTACTTTATCTGCATAATGTTTGCAGAGAAAAAGCAGTGGCTCCGCAAGGCCTTTTCTGGTGCAATTTGCAGCTGGAGGGTAGTTGGATATATCCAGCCTCAAACTTCAAGCATCCAGACCTGCATTTGCCGTTGACATTGCAGAAATGCTCATCGATCAAGACTGTTTAGGCCTAGCTATTGATGTCCTTAAACTTAATCTTTTCTTCTTATTGTGTGGGTTTTTTTCAGAACAAGAAGAAAACTTTGAGTTTATCATTGTCTCCCTCACCGGCCAGACTTGGCACTTTGAAGCTACCACATATGAAGAAAGAGATGCGTGGGTACAAGCCATAGAGAGTCAGATCTTGGCCAGTTTACAGTCATGCGAGAGCAGCAAGAACAAGGTATGGTACACAGAGTAGTATTGAAAATAAGTAACTTGTGGATGATCGTGAAAATGAAAGGAAAAACGAGAACTCTGGATTTTAAACCTCTGCTCCTAGAGAAGTGTGTGTATTACGCACAAAACAGAGCAGTGTTATTGCTGCAGAAGTATCTCAGGCACTTCAAGAGAGCTGTTGCTGCAGCCTATTTTACAGGTTGTTACAGCAATTGAATTAATGGAGCTCCTGGATTATCTTTTTCCCACTTCAGTATTGCTCTTAAAATTTTGACTCAAACTTGTGGCTAGGTCGTGGACCTAGAAGAGAAGTTGTGCGTAGTGTAGTCACTGCTGCAGATTCAGGTTTATTTCAGGATAGAGCTCTGCAAAAGGCCCTGTAGGAAAAGCCTGGCTCAGAGAAGAGCAGAGGCAGACCCCAAAACCAGCATATTTACTAGGCAAATCTCTAGTTAAATCTACTAAGCTCCCACTAAGCTCCCGCCTGGCAAAGTTTAACTAAAAATTGTGGTTGGCCTAACTGTAAATGTGCGGTAATGCTCAGCTGTGACGAAGTAATACAAATCACAGAAATCACAGCATACATGCATTTTTTATTTTCTTTAATTACACTGAATAATTTTTTATGGTTTTCTACCTTAACTAATATAACACAAAGCAAATCCAGAAACAGTTCATGAAAGCTTTCTGGGGGAATCACAGAGTGGTTTTGGTTGGAAGAGACCTTTAACATCGTCAGGTCCCACCATCAACCCAGCACTGTCAGGTCACAACTAAACCATGTTCCTCAGCATCGCATTTACATGGTTTTTCAACTCCTCCAGGGATGAGGACTCCAGCACCTTCCTGGGCAGCCTGGGCCAGGCTTTGACAGTCCTTTCAGGGCAGAAGAACACGGCCTCAGAGGAACAGGCCTTCTACCTTGCAATACTTTCATATGATGAAGGAAGGAATTTGTTCTCCTTTCCTGTCAAAATAATTGTTTGAAATCTGAGACTTCTTCAGCCATTGCTCATTTTTGGAAGGAAAGAACTTCTCCTTGTTTAGTCTCTGTCTGCAGACTCTTCATAACAAGAGAGCAAGGTGTTGATTGGTAGTCAAGGGAGAGAAATGGGCAATAATTGTTCAGACCTCTAGATCCTTTAACATTATCCATCTAACAGTTGTTTTTAATGATTTTATATTTCAAGGAAGAGATTCATATTTTTAAATTAATGCCTGGTTTCATTGATCTGGTCTACCAGAGTAGATCAGACACAATAATTATCATCATCATAATATATTTTACTTCCCATTTTGGTTAAAAGAAATCTGTTTTTTATCAACATGTATTTCTGAGATAGTGGAAGATTACTAATTGCATATTTTTTTGCCTTTCATGGATTTACACATTCTGATACATATGTTGAGGGAGCAGAAAAGAGGAAATTTGTACACTGACACCTATATCAAAGTACTAATACGAAAGAGGATTACCAGTGGCTAGTAAATGGCTCAGGAATATCCCAAAACATGTCAAAAGAACTGGCTGAAATAGCAAAGTGCAGTTAGTTGGACAAGTTCAGTAGATGTCCCATTGATAGATCAGGAGGACATATCCGCTCATGGCCATATTTAAGACTTGTTCCTCATCCTGCTCAAATCAGTTCATTGCAAAGAATCCATCACTTGCTACAGCTAAGTTTTCTTCTCTGAGAGCCCCCAAGGCAGTTTAGTTGGATAGAGCTGAACTGCTTGTACTTAGTGACAGTCTCTCCAGGTCCAAGTAGAGGTCATTGGCAGGTCGTCATGGAGAGAATTTAAATGGGAGCTGTCTGATTAAATCTGACCTTTTGATGATGAAAAGGTTTCAGTTGTTTGCAAATCATCCCTTAGTCTTCGTTAGCAAAAGCACATCAATAAAAGAAATTGATTTTATAAACTAATATTCTTATCTGATTTATTTCAAGAAGCAAACCTACACTGTGAGTAGTTCTTGTGAATAGCAGGATTCATTTTCAAGCTCAATTTTACTCTATATGGTCTCCTCACTTGTTGGAATCCAGGCTGGAGACCCCAAAATGTTGGGAGCTCCTGCACAGGGTGGAAAGAGCCCTTGGAAAAGAAATCCCGAGCTGCCAAGAAACATGGGAGGAGAAAGGATTCCCTGCTTGGCAGGTGTGGTCTTGCAGTACTTGATAATGCCAGAGGATCATAATTTCTTGAGTGGCAAACCAGGAACTTGAGATTCCATGATACATTCATTCGACCTTGGTCAAAGCTTTGGGTTTTGCCGCTCATTCAGCTGACTGTTGTGTAATATGGTTTTATTGGGTTCTTACTTGTTGCTTATGCATTTCTTTAAATCTACGCAGTCCCGCCTGACGAGTCAGAACGAGGCCATGGCCCTTCAGTCCATCAGGAACATTAGAGGGAATTCTCACTGCGTGGACTGTGAAGCACAGAGTAAGTACAGCCATGTGACCAGAAAAATTGACTGCTTCTCCTTGGCCAAGATTTCTCCTTGCCGACACTTAGGTGAATGCCCACCACGGACTTTGTCTTTTTAGGGATTACGTGCCCTGTGTTGTTCGCACATTTCTTCTTTGTTACGGAGTTTGCTTAATCATGCTCATTTAATGTTAGTTTATACTTAATATATATATACATCGTATGCATCCTAATTTTTTCCCCATGTTGAATGTCAGCATTTCCTTCCTTTCCTTTGAAGAAAAGGAAAAAGAAGGTTCCTGTTTCACATCAGTTACTTCCACGTTCCTCCTATTTTGCATGGAGAGGACCCATGTGCCCTGGTAATATTTTCAAAGAGTTAAAGCGTGATTGGTGCTTTTTTTGGTTTGATTTTTTTAGAGTTACTTGTAAGAAGAAACTAAAGTCATTACTCATTGTATCTGGATACTAGAAAACTGATTGGGAAATTTTTTTTTTCTCCTTTGTGTTTTTTCCATTTTTATTTTTTTTTTTTTAAGACATATACTTAGTGTTCAGAAAAGTGTTCTCGAGAATACTTTGAGCTGTGGCTCACCTCACTAACTGCAGCTGAGGTCATTATTCTGGTGCTCTTTAGTTCCAGGGGTTTACAACAAAGCCACAAAGAGGAAATACTCCTGCTCTAAAGCAATTAATTGTGGAAGCAGAAGGATTGCGAACTTGTGCATTTTTATTTCTTTGATATTTGAAAGTCAGAACTTTTTCTTCTGATTTTTACATGTGCTTAAGATAGCAAAATATTAACTTATTTTTCTTTGAGTAAAATTTTTGGTTTTTAAGACTTGCTGTTTAGGATTTTGACTACTGGTCTAAGCCATTCTAACATCCCAGTGAACTTAAAAATGAACATTCATGCAGAAGTGCAAGTGCCTTTGCACAACTAGTTTTGCTATCTGTTAAGTCACTCATCCACCAAACAAGCCTATTATCCTCAGTAGGCTTGAAGGGAAGGTGGTTAGCACATTTTTAAAATAAAACGGACCATCAAAATTTGCTTCACTGGTTTTCGTTGTTTCTTTTGTAAACGTGTCAGATACTGGTCTGCCGTCCATAGGAGGTGAATGGAGAGCAAAGGCAGCTGGCCTGTCTCTGGTGGTTCAGCATGCAGGGATGTGAGCCCTGGCTGGAGCAGTCTTTGAGCACCAGGACTGAAGGATGCTGTCAAAACAGCTCGTTGACCTGCTAGAGGGAGATCCCAAAGAGCAATTTCTCAGGGACTTTTCACACACAGGGAGAAATAATAGCAGCATTGATCAATTAAGGTCTTTACGTTCAACTGGCTAGTAATCCAGCACGCAATAAACAGGGGAGAATGTTGATCTGGCTGGGATTTTAACACGTACAGTCCAAAGTGACTCTTATTTATTAGTGTTCTTTCATATTGACCTGTTAGTCCTTCAGATTTACACCAAAGCTTTGACATAGTTCAAGTAAAAGGCGTATAAGATGCTGTGCTGTATGTGAGAAGGACAGGGTCTTCAAGTGACCTAGATGTATATTTAGCTCATTTGAAGTACTTGGTGCTGTCTGAGAGCAGACCACGGTGGGAATGTTACTGATTTCTGCTCCAGTCTGTCTACATAGCTGTGGGTGGCATTTTCCTAGACCCTGCTGACTGGTCACCCAGGCATGTGGAGTCCCTTCACTGCAGACAGCTTCTGACACCCACACGTGTCCTTCTGATGTATCTGTGATCTGTTTCAGCGCTGCCCAGAGTCTGTGCTATGCCCAAGTGGCGTGCTTCTCTCCCCAGTCACGCGCGCACCCCGGTATTTATGCAGCCAAGCGCAATGTTTAATCAGGAAAATGATTATACAAGAAAGCAGCACTTATTTTTTTTTACTTTTTTTTGTTTGTTTGTTTCTATTTCCATTTCAGCCAGGTTGATTTTCATCCAGATTGCTTCATGGGTCAAGCTGGCCACATGTGCATGGTGCCAGCAGGAGGGGTGTGCCAAGAACATGTTGCTGGGAGAGGGCAGGGTGGGACTGCCCTTTTTGGCAACGCTCAAGCTCTCTGTTGTGTAGCTTTTTGAAATCTCAACTGGATCCTCTTAACTGTTTGCATTCTTGAAGATGATTTATACATTCTTTGACTCTTCATGTCATTTGGCCTTCCTATTTTAAGGCCACTGTTTTTCCTTTGGAAAAAAATGAGATATTTCCAAAACACTGTATCTTAAAATGTAAATGCACACAGAGATGAACCTCAGCCTGCTGCTTTTTTCTACCGGGCTTTGCTTTATTTCCTTCTCCCTTGCCTGGACAAGTCCCTACCCCCGGAGCATTTAGCATCACAAACACCGGCACTGTTGTGGAAAGCTTATGTCGTTTGCATCTTCACAAAGCCAGATGTTTGGGAGCAAAGGAGTATGAGATGTTGCTGTCCCTCAGCTCTATTCAAGGGCCATCAATCTTCCACTTCAGAAGTCTCATTCTTCCTCTTTCTAGAGCTCTTTGCCTTTTTAGCACTTCATCACGGTACTTTGTTTCACTAGGGAATTTCTGCCTTGTTGTATGTTAATCAGCAGCAGTAGTACTGGCAGCATCTGTGTGCCGCCAGCCTTCTGGCCCTTTGGCAGTCTCAGGCGAAAGTTTTTCTCAAGTTTTCTTGACATTCGCTTCCCAGAGCAATAGATGAGGCAAAGTGCTCATTAAGTGCTGGAGCTTTTCCCCAGGAAGATCTCATTTCCACTTTCAGAAGGAAACTCATGTTGCCTTTTCCTAGACAATTGGAGTCCCAGTGCTGACTTCTGTCTGGAGAAGGCACTGAAGATGATCAGCTTGCTTAGGCAAACCCAGCTAAATTTCTGCGCCTGAAGGACTTCTACTCTTCCTGCTTAAAGAGCAGATGAGATAATGCATGAGAGTCAAAACCTGAGAGAGCTGGGGTTCTTCAGCCTCGAGAAGAGAAGACCCCCAAGGCCTTGTGGCCTTTCAGTGCTTTAAGGGGGCCTGTAAGCAAGATGAGGACAGACTTTTTAGCAAGGTCTAAAGGGAATCCTAAGGACAAGGAGTGATGTTTTTAAACTGAAAGAGGGGAGATCTAGATAAGATGTAAGGAGGAATTTTTTTACGCTAAGAGTGGTAAGACAATGGTCCAGCTTTCCCAGAAAGGTGATAGAAGCTCCATTCCAGGTGCAATTGGCCGTGGCTCTGAGCAGCCTTCTCTAGTTGCAGATATCCCTGCTCACTACAGGGCAGTTGGAACTAGATGACCTTTAAAGGTCTCTTCCAACCCAAACCATTCTATGGTTCTATGATGTCTGGAGAGTGTGAAATATCAAGTGTGTTCTGTTGTAGATGAAAACAGGAAGAGCTTGAAGAGGAGGTCTCATCAAGAGTTTTCCCTCCCATGAGTCTAACAACTTACTGTAGTGTATTTTGTATTTGAGAGCCAACCAGTCAAATAATAATTTGGGTGGCCCTGGCAAGCCTAGCATATCCATCACAAGATTCAATTTTCTATGAAGAACAGAAAGAAAACTTTCAGAGAATAGAAAAGATGCAGACTCTTCTCTCTTCTGCTGCGACTCTGCAAGATGCCTTCATCCCTGCTTCTTCTTTCCCTGGCTCTTCTGCTGTCTTACTCATGCTGAACTCACGAGGATTTAGCAGGGTAAAGCCTTTCATCAACCACTCTGGGTTCAAAGAAATAGAGGAGACTATGGGGAAGGGTTATGCTCCTCAAAGAGCTGTTCCAAGAGCTTTAACTTTCAAATAATCAACCTGATTGAGGTGCGAGTAATAGTGGGGAGGAGGTTTCTAGAGCAGGAGAGAACTAAACACCTTTAAAAATATGGACAGCTGAAAATTGTAATCTAGGAATATTCAGTGATGTTAAAAAGCTCATATTTGTTTGACAAATTGTAAGTAAAACAAAGGGAAATTAGCTTTATAGGACCTTCAGCTGCATTGAATGGGCTTTTTACGCTTTTTGCCATCAAATCTGAATGTGTGCACGCTGGAGAAAAGCCTGCCACATGGTTGTATTCTGAGCATCCTTCAATTTGGAATTACTCTTAGCATCAGCAGGAAAAGGAAACTGGTTTTTTGATCATCTTCTTGAAAAATAAAGGAACAAGGGAAAAACAGCTTGAACAGTTACAGCTTACTAACCACGGGTGGTTTTTTCGGTAGGTTCTTTTCCCTCTTGCTCTGTGTTACCGAGTTGTAACCAATATCATCAAGTCTAGTTTTTCACTGAATAACAAGTTCAACACTTGCCTCATTGTGTGCCACCTTCAAACTCAGCTGTGCGTTGTCAGATTGTTGACATTTAAAATACTGTCCTGATAAAATTTCATTTCACTCCTTGGTTATTGCTTTGGTGTGCTGCTTCAATCATGCCAGCACTGCCAGTTGGAAGGAGGTGACTGCTTTAAGAATTCATTCGGTAAGAGATAAACTGGATATGCTCCAAGTACACAGAGGTATTTGGGAGGTCCTTAACAGCAGGTCTGTTAGAATAATTGGAAAAATATTAATCAGTATTTTTTTCTTGCTTCATTCTGAATTTGTGCTTCTTTGAGCTCACTGGACTTTTTATTTTCGTGAAGCTAATCCTGTCCTTTGCAGATCAGGGACAGATCTTTCATTCCAAATCACAGTTCACAAATTTTAAATTATTGTCCGCTGTCTTTAAGCCTTTACCAACAAATCAGTATTTCAGGATACTGAAATCCTCAGTATTTCAGTGTATTTCAAAGACCCGGTTGGTTTCCCCACCCGCAGGGCAATGAAACTGGTGGAGGTGACCTGAAGAAATATGCAAGAAAGGAATTTGTCATGGTTGTCTTACCAAGTTTTTTCTTACCTTATCTTTTGGCCATCTGAAATGTTATATGTTCATAATACAAGACTTGGTATGGACGGGAATTTTTTTAAGAAAAGATGTGTTTTTCTGCTGAAGTGAAGTAAGATAAATTTTTGTCATTGGGGGTGTTTTTAGATTTCAGGGGACTGACTGAAAAATGTCAATCAATGCCTTCAATGGAATGCTGAGCTTTGCAATTAAAATGAACTGCTTTCCTTTCATATTTTTTGACTGAATGTGGCATGGCAGAGAACTAGGAAATGTTTTGTTTCCATATATTTTAGCTGCCAAAAATAACTTTTTGATTTTGAGTTACATAAAGTAGAAATTAGTCTTTGTGTTAAATTTCCCCGGATGGAGGACACTGAAAATTTACTTTCTGTCAGGTCTAAATTGTATTTAGATTTGAATAAAAGTTGCCTGTCCTCTCAGTTAATCACCATTTTCCCGCTTGGCACTCATGGCATCCTACCAGTTCTTTGGGAGGCCCAGAGCAAGGTGAGAAGAAAAGATCTGACAGGAGGAGGGGGACAGAAAAAAAGCCACTAAAAACTCCTCCCGTTCATCTTTCATTGCATTTGTTAAAATTGAATGTTTGTTGGAGAGAGGGAAATTCGTACAAATCTAGATTTAAATGACACAGGACAGCGACAAAAGAGTGAACCATCTTTGGGAAGTGACTTTGAATTTCCCGGCTTTTGTCAGGTTTGTCCCAGCCTTATCGTTTGCGGGGTTATTTTTTGTGGGGGTGTGGGTGGAATCCTTCTGGCTCGTACACTAAAACTGGGACTGTTCAAAGTACTACATTTTCATCTTAGTACTTATCTCCCTGATCTTGGAGATGAAAACATACCCCATAGTGTGTTAGATGTAAGAGCCATATGTAGGTGATGATATAGATGGTTATTAAAGCAGTTCATATAGTTAGCAACAGAGACATTGTATCTAGTAGCTCTTTTTTTTTTTTTTTTCCCCCCTCCTTTTTCCCTTGTAATTGGCTACAAGTGGCTCTAGATTCCCAAGGAGGGGCTTTCTCCACCACTTCATCATCAGCTACCTGCCGCTGCATTTATATTTTCATTGTTTCTTCTTTTCTCTCTAATTCATATTTTCCTTTTGACTGAAGGTGGAATGATACATCTTTGAAGACACCTCTCCACAATTTTTTAACTCCTTGAGAGTTTCTCAGAAGGGTTTAGTATCTCCACAAGCCAAACCTGACCCTTGTGGAAGACTTTCCAACTATGTTTTCAGACAAGACACCTGCATTTTTCCCCCCCGAGCCAAAATTTTTGTCCACAAGCATTAACTCAAAAGTTTTTTTAGGTGTTTCGTTTTGCTAATTGCTTGTGTCCATTTTTCTGTAGACCCTGACTGGGCCAGCTTGAATCTGGGAGCCCTCATATGTATCGAATGCTCAGGTATACACCGAAACCTTGGCACGCACCTCTCCCGGGTTCGCTCTCTTGACCTGGATGACTGGCCTATAGAGCTCATCAAGGTGATGTCTTCTATTGGGAACGAGCTGGCAAACAGCGTCTGGGAGGAGAGCAGCCAGGGCCATATGAAACCTTCATCAGACTCCACAAGGTAGGTTTGCTTACTCCTACTTACACATTGTGGCACGCCGCAGACAGATGGTGTGAGGTGCAGCCACGTGGCTGAGGTTGCAAGCTCTGAGCGCATAAATCCTCATTTTGGCTTTTCAATCAGAGGTGGTAGGGCGTTGCAGCATTTTACAGGATGGACTTTTAAAATTTTCCCTTGGAGCACACCTTGTAAGAATCATTACACATATATATCTTCGCTGCCTGCCTGGGAAGAACGCGTGTCAAAGGCGGGGAGTTGTCAAAAGTTGAGTGACCCCGTTACTTTTTCGCTCTTGTGAAGGTTTCCTCAGCAGCTCTAGAATTTTTTTCTTCAATTGACTGACCGACAAAACAGTGGGAGATTGAAACCTCCCGCCTGGTTGTTCCTCAATCTAAATTATACTGTAACGCGTTTCTTTGTTTCGGGCGACCGCAAAGTTCCTGGCTCTTGAACTATCGAGTTTGTGATTCATAATCTGCCCTCAGTAGTTCAAGTTCACCCTTGTGAGGAATTTGTACCTGGGCCTCGGATCTTTGGGTTCTTACCATGGATGTTGAAAGTCCTGCTCACTGTGGACTGACTTACTCTTTTTTTATGTGATATATATGAAACCGTAAGTTGGTGGAGATATGAGAACAGTATTTTACGCACCTCTCATAGCTCTACATTGTGAAAATCTTTCTGCAGTATGTTGTCCTACCAAAGATTTTTTATGCTTAATTATCTGATCAGTGTCAAAGAAAGATGTTTTAGAAATACTTTCCTGTTTTTCCTAGATTTGATACGTAAGTGCTACTAGCTCTAAGGTATTGGCTCAGGGGAAGCGGAGTGACCTCTGGCAGAGAGCGTTTCAGGAGAGGGGTTTGGGTAGGAGGAAGACCTTCTGGACTACCTTGCACAGCTGGGCCAACCTTTGAAGTTGTCTTCAGAAGTGCGTTATAGTTGTTTTGGGGGGAGCTCCAGGAAGGCAGCTTGAGTCCAAGCACTGATCAGTCCCCAGGTAGCAAACAGCGCAATTGAGGTTCAGCTCTCAGTGTTTTGCCTCCTGCATATGAGAGAAGCTGGAGGGAAATATATTCTGATTTTTGTTGTTGTTGTATATCTCTGGATTCTGCTTTTTCCAGTACCAGATCAAGTGAAATTAGAACCTGGAAGCATAAACCTGGGCCACCCCATGCAGTGTAGGGGTAGGTTTGTACTGTTGTCTGTAATAAGGTCAACTGTTTCTTATTGCAGTATTTCGTTAGCACTGAAAAATGAATTTGTGGTGCCACCTTTGGTTCATCTTCGAGAATGAAGCCAGTACATTAATCAGGCTACTTAAATGAATGACTGTGCATATAAAAACGTTCAGGGAGACCTACACAGAGGTTTTGTTCATACATAAATTGTATGTCTGTGTATACCTCTAATAATATATTAGACCACTAATACAAAGATTTCATCAGATAGATTGAAATCAACGTCCTGCTGCCTTTTGGTCATTAGTATTACTTTAATCCAGAGATCTCATATTGTTGCACCTAATAAATGTGGCTCCTTACTGCTGAGGTGAGCTGGAGAGATACCTCAATTCTAAATACCTAAAAGGGAAATGCATGTGCTCAGTTGGCTTCTCATTTTTAAAACCCCAGCATTATTTTAGTATTCATAAAATAAAGATGTTATCATGAAAACTCTAAAATACATGTAACTATGATGAAAAGAGCACCATCCATTCGAAATAAATAATTACCTTTTTATGTTTGACAATTGAGTTTTACTTAGAGAAAACTAGCAGCTCTCTTTGTATTTCATGCTCAGGGCTTATTTTAATTCTTCATTGTTTCTGTACCTCTTTGTGTTTTCTATTCAGCTGTTTACGTTTGTCAGTGACGTAATTGCACTTTTCTTTCCTGCACTGTAACATTTTTGGGCAAGAAGATTCATTTTATAAGTCCACATTTCTAGCAATGTGTCTAAGTGCACACTTAAATGATGGAAGAGCTGTTAGAAAAAAAACAGAATTGAGGTTATGCAAAAATTTTCCCACAAAGCAATTGTAATCTTGCTTTGCTACTCCTATTTTTTCTGCTGTTTGCAGCAAGGGCTGAAGGGATATTTTTCACATAAATATCTGAAAGGTTTTTCAGCCTTTTCAAAGTGTGCACCTCCTTTTGTACTTTAGTTTGGTCTCTGCTAATACCACAGTCCTTCAGTCCAAGACGTAGCAAGAAAATAAATTCAGGCTCTTCAGATTGAAGTTGCACATTCCATTTTCCTGCTGCTGTTTGTGGTTTTGCATGAGGAATCCTGCAGAAGCAGCTGCAATGGACCTGAAGTGGGGTTAAAAAAAACACCTCTTTTTGTGTTGATGAGGGCTGAGGGGGGAAGACGCAACTGAAGTTGAGGGACTAGGAGAAGAGGCAAGAACGTAAGTAAGTAGAAATATGTTGGGGAGCTATTTGGAGGAGGGATGGAGGGAGTCCAAGGATATTTGGAGATCAGGAAAGAAAGAAGCATTCAGCAAAACTCCTTCTGAAGGGGAAGAGAGCTGAGAGCTGGTGTTGGGGGGGCTGTTCCTGCCCTTGCTGCTGAGCCATGGGATCAGCTGGAATCTGAGAGCTGCTGTGTGAGGAAGCTCACATGCTCCACGTGCTGTTGCTTTAATGACTTTTCTTCTCACCACGCCCTATCAGGAGTGAGAGGGAAGTACTCCCATGTTTTCCTCCAAGTTTCTTCTGAATTTGTTCATATCCCCATTCCTTTCTGCAGCCCCATTTACTACACCTGTCCTGTGTAGTGCTCCTGTTTTCAGTTCCACCTTCCATGGCTTTCCACGCGTTTGCTCAGACCTTCTGGATGTGCCTGTGAGAAAACCATTGGAAACACAAGAACGGAAGATTTCTTAACTTCCCCCACCTGATTCAAAGGGTTAGCACAAAGCATCAATAGAGGACCCTAAACAGATACAATCTTCTTACATGTTTCTTTATGACTGGCATGTCTCTTAATTCTTCTGCCTCCACCATGCCACCCGCAAAGCACTAGAATTTGTTAACACAGTGATGGACCCTCCTTTAATAGGCACTTGCAGAGGGGATCATACATGGGTTTCACCAGTTCACATTGCGTCTTTCTACCGGAGGTAAAGCCATCAGTGGAAGCCCACAGGCTTTCTAGGAGCAAAAAATGGGTTATTGACTGCTCCATAGATACTGGATCTGTTGGGCTGGGAGGCTGAAGAAGTGTTTACATGCTGGACTAAAAGGAACCTGGAAGTCTTGAAATGGCTTCAGAAGCAGTCCCTTCAGCTCGGAGGAGATCCGATCACTGAATCACTGCAGTGGCACCCCATGTGTTTCTGTTGGGTAGAGGGAAAGGTGGAGAGACCCAGAGAGACCAATGTTTAGTAGGAGGGATTGCCAAGTGTCTACTCTAGGTCATGGCATAATTAAAGTCTTCCTCAGGAAAACGTTGCTAATATTTATATAAATAGAGATATGCCAGGCTTTGAGAACAGCTTGCATTTTTAATTTTGTACACCTGACAATAAGATAAATACTATCGAACTTAAAACACATCAAATATACCATACTTCTGTCTTTTCCTAGTCCGCTCAGATTCACTTAAAACTCCTTCTCTGAGGAAGTCATGGGTTAAAATAAACCTGGAAAGGTATTTTGAAGGTCAGAAAGGCTCTCAGGTTCAAAGATGTGGACTCAAAGCTCAAGCGTTTTGTAGCAGCAGGCATTACTCTTGTTACTTCCATCAAGTATTGCCCAGGTATGTCCTCTAATGTTGCCACATGCCTGGTCTCATCCAGGCTGAGAGGCAGCTTATAAAATAATCGGATCATGAAGTCATTTGGTGCCTCTGGATCAAAAGCAACACCTTGGATGGCCTCTAGCAAGGAACTGGAAGGTGATGTGGGTTACTGGAGCGCAGGTGCAATAGGATCCCCGAGGAAGCCACGTAGAGTTAAGCAGTAGCATGAGGCAAAGTTCAGACTGAGGGTGTTGGTGTCATTACGGGGAGGAAAGAGGAGCTCACG
The DNA here is from genome assembly GCA_013396935.1 of Baryphthengus martii. NCBI lineage: Eukaryota > Metazoa > Chordata > Aves > Coraciiformes > Momotidae > Baryphthengus > Baryphthengus martii. The sequence continues at coordinate 192,474 of VWZK01002087.1, forward strand.
GCAAGCATGAAAAGTTGGCGAAGCAGCAGAAAACCCCAGCACAGGCGAATACATGAATGGGAAGGGGGACCAGCTGGCCTCTGAGTGCTGGTGTCCGTGGGTCCCTGATTAGGTCAGCTCTGGAAGGCTGGTAATTGGTTCCAGCAATTACCAGCAGCCCTGAGAACTGCCGCTCAAACTTCGGGAGGCCTGTGACAAATTGAAGCTGACTGCTGGTGAAGGAGTATCGACTTCCCATTTCTAAACAGGGGGATCATTAGTCAAGAAAAGCATCTTTTAATTACTCACAGGAAAAAAAAATAAAAAAAAGGAGAGGGGAAAAAGGAAAAAGATCTTTCAGTATGGATCCTACAACAACTGCCTTGTTTTTTTTCCAAGTGTATTCAATATTAAATTTATTGTCTTGGCAGGAAGGGGGTAAGCAGGGAGAGTGTGCCTGCAGTCCCTCCTTTGGAAACACAGGTTTAATTTGGAACAAGAAGTCAAAGTAGAGTAAATCAATGTTGCAACAATTAACTGGGTCTGGAAGTGAGGTCAAGATTTCCCCCTCTAATTGCAATTGATACCATTGAAGCATACTCTTAAAACACTGCTTTGGAATGGTGTGAGGCAGGACTAGCCCAGTGGGCCAGTGGCAGAACTGTTCCATGGAGGAATGTTGGACGTGTGGTGAAGCCACCTTGAGGAGTCTGCACCATGTTTCTCCTGGACTTTTGAACTGGTATGTAGGTTGTCTACCAGATAATGAGCTTTCTTCTGGATAGACTTCACGTACTTTACTTTCTCCACCTACTATTCTTTCCCTCCGTGGCTTCTGGTTTGCAGACTTGCTTGACACTATTTCTAAGATGTTGTTGGCCTTTGTAAATGAGATGAGCTACCACCATCCCTCTGCCTGCTCCAGGAGGTGATTGTCTGCTCCCTGGCCCTCACCTTCTTTCTCTGAGCTCGTAAGGTCTCAATCTCTGTCTTACTAGGAGTACTGGGATGTGCCAGCAACAAGGCCACCTTCACCAGTGGAAGCTGCTGGCCGAGAAGAGGGAAGGGAGTGCGATATCCAGGCACCATCCCAGCCATCCTTTTGGTTCTCCTGCTCAAGCAATGCTGAGTATTTGCATTAGCCACGTACAAACCTTAATGTTGAAGGGCTCCACCATTTCGGCATCTTTTTGTGGAGTATTCCTGAATAGGAAAAACCTCCATCTCCCTTAAAATGTATTTTTAAAGTGAAAGATGAGTGGTTAGTAGAAGCTCAGGCGTGGTTTTAAGCTCTGCCGAGGCAGCCCCGAGCAACGGCTCTTTAAATGGAGCTTGGATGTTGGAGCATCTGCTGCAATTTTCCTCAGGTAGTCTGTTTGCATAGCAGTCACCCTGTTTATTCTGGTCACCAAAGGTTAGAAGAAAATAGAGAGGTTTTTAACGCCGTCTGAGAAGGCTGGAGTCGGGAGCCGGCAGTGTTGGGAATTGACTTTCACCTTACGATGCCAGATCCAGTTTGATCCCTCGCTCACTAATGAACTGAATTTAATGGTGTCAGAAAAAACATTATGCAGCGCGACTTACATTTAGCAGACGTTTTACAATCCTGAGCTGAAGCCTGGCTTGCCGTTCCGAGGCTTCCATTCGCTATGCTGAGCGTATACTGGTTTCTGGGGGATAACTGGGGAGCGAGCGACTTCTATGGAAAATATTAAGCCATGCCTTCAATGGAAAAAATTAACCATACCTCCTTTTTTCATAAAAATAATTATTCCTTCATTATAGACAGTGCAGATACAGGACAAGCTCAGGGAAACTGAGCAGTTAAGATCCCCATAATCGTATCCTGAATCTTGTAAGGATGCTCCGTTTCCTCTCTCTCTCGTTTCTCGTTCCTTTTGGCCATCAGATTGCTGTTACAGTCCTGTTGGTCTCCGATTCCTGGCATAAGGCCGCAGCGTTACAAATGGGGCCTGGGGGAATGTCGGTACCTCTCTATTCGCGATTATCAGGTCTGGTTTCTTAGCGGTTCTTGGCCTGATGAGGTCAGTGTTTTGTGCCTTTTGAATGCTTCTCCACGCTTGACACCTTTCCCATTTCAAGGGTGGGGGAAGGGTGTTTTTAAAAATAAATTAAAAAATTAAAAAAA
>VWZK01002087.1:195020-230494 GCA_013396935.1 Baryphthengus martii
CCTTTCTCCCCCTTTCCTTCCTCCCCAAGCCTGGTCCTTTGTATCTCAAGCTCACTGATAAATTAAAAGCCACCCCTGTGGTCTCTCAAGTGAGTAATAGAGGCAGAAATTTCATTTTGCAACTGGCTGATTTAATGATCCAAAGGGTAATTAATGGCCTGATTATCTTAATGTTAAATATGTCCGGCAGCAATTACTGTGACCTCCCGCTTGTCAAGGTCCAGGCTATGCTCTTCTTTCAATTAAGTTCTCTGGGGCTTAATGGTATGAATAAACTCCTCTGATTCTATCATTCCGGACTCTGAGATTTAAGCGAGCTAGGGGCTCGTTTGGAGTTTTAATCAGCCCGTCTTCTACTTGAGCGATCAGAGTTAACAATTATAACAAGGACAGTTTAACTTTCTTTCTCTCCCCCACCGCCCCTTCCTACTTCTTTATATTTTTATTTTTTCTATTTTTTTTTTTAAGCGCTTGGAGGGAATTTTGTTGGCTGCAGCGGCAGCTTTGCTAGGCTAGTCTCTCCCGATATAAATTATCATGTGAATGCCGCTGTTTTTCCATTTGACAGGCTTAATTAATTGGCAGGAGCGCCCGAAAATGACAGTGCCACTAATTGCAACTCCAAGTCCATTTCTGTCATTGCAGCACGCTTGTCAGCGGGCATGCCCCTGCTCCTCGCCACGGCCGGAGTTTGTTGACGTTTTCCATTTCGGTTTTCACATCTCGTCGGGGAACGTGATGGGATGTGATAGCCCAAGATGTGCCTTTGGGTTTTCCAGGCATGCAGTTTGTGCGCGAGAATGACATTTACTGCCAATAAAGTTTAGACAGCTGGGCTTCTGCCGACCCAACAGCTGCTAGGGGACTGAAGATTTGACTTAAGATATTCCGGCAAGTCCTGTGAGCGAGGGAGACTTGGGGAAGGAATTAATAAAAAGGGGGGGGGAAAAAGCCAACAAAACTCCTGGTGAGTAACTCCTTTTTAGTGGCTGAGCTACACTGAGCACATCACCCAGTGAGCTGGAGCTATATTAGCTCTGTTTTGGACAGCAGATATTTCATAAAGATAATGAGGGAAATGTATAAATTATTAGTTACGTGAGTATTGCATTTTCAAACACACACGTAAATAAACAGACTGATTTGTTGCTGCCGGTAAACTAAAACCTTTCCCCATACAGCTGTAGAAATGAGCTGATTCTGACGTGCTAGATTGCAAGCTTTCAGATTACAGTACTTGTAATTATTTTTAAATTAAATTTTAAAAATAAAATAAAATAAAATACAATTTGTCACTTACCAGTAGCTTCCAGGAAACGCATCTAATGACAGTAACTGAGGCAAATGAAATGTCAGCTTATGTGGTGACTGGTCGGATTTCACTGTGTAGAGGCCTCAGAAGCTCAAAGGCAATACTCCAGAGATGAAGGTTAGTCATAGTACGACCTGGTTTATTGTCCTTGCATCTTGCTTGGCAGACCTGGTCATCCAGGAGCTGATCCAGTAAAACACAAGTGCCTGTATAGCGACGGGGGAGATGCCTGGACTATTAAAAATAAAAAGAAAACAACAACAACAAAACCCCTCGACCCAGGTTGTCCGAGTTAACGAGTGCTTTAGATAAAAGCTTCCTGGTTCAGTTGCATGTTTCTTATGTGCAAATCTATCTTTGATAAAAACACAAACGATTAGTGAACAGAAGCCTAGTTTGCAGTTATTGTCATTATTTTTGTGATCTTCCTCGTTGGCTGCAAAAGAGGAACCTGCAAAGGAAGATTTTCTGCCTTCTGCAGCCCCTTGGATCATTTGTTAAAGAGCAGAGGTATAAAAGCCACAGTACTGTTTATATTATTTTTTAATCTAAATAGCATAGGTACCACTTTTATTAAATCCCCTGATTATTTCATTTATATTTGTGTGTGGACCTGGCAGGCTGCTCTCTGCAGGGAACATATACATGCTCCATGGGTGCTGTGATATGGTATGTTATGGACCCATACAGCCCATAGTCAGCTGAGATTGACAATTACACTGGATTTATAGTATGTCCTTTTCATCCTGCTTACCAGTACCTTCTAGAGAGTTTGCTCGAGTATTGATGATGTAGTCTAGAGTTTTTTGGAGAGAAGAACCAAAGAAGTCCTCGTTGCTTTTTCTTTTTCTGATTTTCTGTGACATCTCTCACATGTTAAATTATCCATACTTCCATCTGTTGCTCGTCCTTTGAAAAATGGTTTTGAAGAGGAGAGAGAGGAAGGCAATATGTTTCGGCCTTATTTCAATACCTGCTAGATAAGGTCCTTCCTCAATCCAGATTTTACGGGTATGGTGACAACCGAAAAATAAAGTTCAGAGGTAGTAGGTGAGAGGCAATGGTCAAGCTTTGAATACTGAACTAAAGTTAAAAAGAAGGGAAGGGCCCTGAAGGGGAAGACAAGTAGCTTTGCTTTCATACAGCAGAGGAAGGCAAGTTTGTATTTTAGCAGCTTTTTGCCATTTTCGTACAGGTCCAGTGACATTCGGTGTTTTTGTTCTGTAACATGTCTTTCTGGGGAACTGTGGAAAACACTCCTTGTTTTTGAAGGAAGGTTTCAGTGTTGATGAAAAACGTTAGAAACCCACTCTGAATACACCAAAAAGACTCGAAGAAAGACGGCCTTGAGTGTATTAAGCTTACAAATCAGAGCTTTTTGAGGACATCCTGCCTTTTGAGGTTTCTGCAGTAGGACAGGCAACAGAGACTGAAAAGTTTTACCTTGAAGATGCAGTCAACCCAAGATACCTTTACTCTGGTGAGATTCTCAACAATCTCTGGTTCTGGTTTTGTGTTTATTTGGCAGCCACACTGAAAAGCACAAAGTTAAGCTGAAATTTCCTAAAAAAAAGAAGCTGATGAGCAGTTGCATTTGGGGAAATCTAGGATTCGAGTTCAGGACTTGGGCAGGGAGGGTTTCTTTGTATTGCATGAGCAGTGATTAGTGAGGCAGTGAGGAGATACATTGGGAAAATGATATTCATATGTCAATAATCAGCTGTCAGAAAAAAGTGAGGGGTTTGTGTACTGGATTAAGAACCCACCAATTGGTTGTACGTCTAGTCTAAAGATCTCAAAACGGTGTATAGTCTTGGCTTCAAACATAATTTTTGGTTTAGATATGGTCTGATTACTTCTTGGTTTGTATTAGTTCTCTCCCAAACACCTGGCAGAGCTAGAGGGCATCTTAGATTTGAAGTCCAAAGTGTCTTCACTGTGACTTCACAACTGCTGGGTCATAAGCGACATGAAAAGTCAACACAGAACTTACCAAAAGAGAGAAAAACATCCCTGCATTTATTAGAAATTATTTGGGCCACTGTGTTACTACAACAGAGGAATGAAGAGCTGACTAGAGCCAAGAGATTCATTTCAAATGTGGAGAAACTTGGATATCCTACTTATAAGTTGAGGGGAAATATGGTTTACATCAAGCTAATGGCCAAAGGCCAGCACCGCTGAAAATGAGTCTCCTCAGAAAATTCCTTGATACCTTTGTAAGCGTGGTGGTGAAGAGTTCTGAAAGAGGTAACAGGTGGACTCTAGAATACATTTTCTGTCTGATATATTTAAAAAGTAAAATAAAAATTGCTGTCTTGCCAAGCTTGGCACTGTCTGCATGGACTGGAGATTGAGACCGAGCTAAGTGTGAGCTGTTATTTATGGTGCTTATTTTAGCTGTCTAAGATGAAATACCTGAATTAGGACTAGTGCAGTCTGAACACCGAGACAAGGCAAGCATGGTTTAGACTAGTAAAAAAAAAAAAAAACCCAAACACCTGCGCAAACTTGGTTAAACTCATGTGCGCCTTATTTTCAGGGATTAGCATCTGTTGAATCAGATGAGTTTTTACTGGGAGGACAACAGATAATTCTATGACTCCAGGACCAGCTCCTTGTTCAGTAACACAGAAATGATTGAATTTTGCAGCAGAACGTTTGCGGAGGAGTACATAATGTAAATACATATATACATAAGTATCTAATATAAATACATTAGCTAGGTGTACCTGAACCCATTTTTTATGATTTACACTGAAATTGTTCCAACTGCTCAGTGTGTTTGGGCATGCACATATCTGCTACTTCACAACACCTGAGGAATAAATATAGAGAATTTTATCTTAAATGTGGCAAGCTGAAAGCAACTGAGAAATGAAACATATATAAAAAACTGGGCAGCCTTACCAAGGCGATCTTTACCCTTACTGTCTTTAATAGTCGCTATTTTATCAGTTATGCCAAATGCCAAGCGTCAGCTATTGCAAGGTTCCTGGGGTCAGATCCAAAGGTTCATCTGTGAGATGCGTTCAACTTCAGAAAGTCGAGCGCTGGCTGCTGCTGAGAAACTCCAGAGAGCTGCTGAGCTGCCAAGGGAAATATCCAGCATATTAAAAAAAAAAACCCTATTTTGTTAGAGATATTACATAAAACATTTTTATGGAAGCTTTTCTCCGTGCGCAGTATTCAACCTCTTCTTTTCATTTCTCCACCCCTAGGGTCACGGCTGTCTCTCTGTACGTCGGGTCTCACCAAACATACAGAAAGCGCTTTAACTAAACACACAATTCAAATTGATTGCTCTATCTGGTGCAAGAGCAGTTACACTAAAGCCAGTTTATTCCTGATTTGTGCTACCTTATTCTACAAGTTATTTGTAATGTTCCTACACACCTTTTCTGCTCTTAAGAGATACATAAACCAACTGTGGTTAAATATGAGGCCAGGCTGTTGCTGGGGAGGCTGGGAGTGTGGTCCTCGTGTCACCTTCTTCCTGGCCTTAACTCAGACAGGGAGTTACGGGAAGATTTCACTGTGTGGGCCGCAGCCTTTTGGTAGTGGTCACTGGTGGTAGTTATGTTCCTTCACTCTCCTGCTTTGTTTTGGACCATTTCAGCTTTTGGAGGTTGTTTGGATGACAGGTGGCTTTGAGCTTACGGTACAGCGCAGAAAAGAGCATCGTAAACCCAGCGGTGCCGACGCTGAACAGTACTTCGGGAAGGAAAAAAAAAAAGGCAGTGCCTTGCTGTGCTACTGGTGGCTTTGCTGGCCGGTGACACTAGGCACAGAAGCAGCAGCATGCCTTTGCTTTGGTCGTGGCTACAGAACCTGCAGGGCTCCATAACAGTAACTGTGATCAACTTTCTCTCTTTTGTGTTTTTTTTTCCTTTTTTTTCCTTTGTTTAAGACTGAGCTTTGTTTCTGGCTCTGCAGGAAGCTGGTAGCCTATGGCAAGGGACTGGGGAGAGAAGACTTCAGTAAGATAACTAAATGAAAAGGGCAGCAGTGAAAAGATGGTGCTGGCTTTTGACTGGACTGAAACTTGATATACACATCAACCTAAATGCAAGTTTCCCCACGGCTCTCGAATGTTATTCTGCTTGTCAGAGGCAACGCGCTTACTGATGGATTTTTAGATGTGCGGGTGCTCGGGGTGGGGAGGGGAGCCAGCAGCGAACCCCTGCAAGAGAAGAGTGACCAGAAGAAATAAGACCATCATCACTGCAGCTTCCAAGTAATTAAATAGCTGGCTAAAATGTGTAGAGGTGAACGCAGGTGACGAATCAGAGCCTTTAGAGGGTAGGAATTAGAGTGAGATGAAATGCCGTACTGTGCCTATTAACTAGATTGTGCAGACTGTGCAAAGTCCTGTCGCTGAAGCATTTTTTTGTGCCTGTCTGCAGAGACGTGCAGTAGTGAGAAGAAGCCAAGTCTTCATAATTGGTAAGCCTCAAAAGGTATGGATGGGATAAGCTTCAAAAAGTCTTCATGCTGAACAGATGATTATGTCACGGCCTAGAAATCTCCCAGATAACTTTTCTTTTTCCCAAAAAGATTTGAATTTTTCTGGTTTCATACAGGTCAGACTTTCCAAGTGATGGTTTGGTTGTATTTTCATTTCTCTTCAGCACCAGCCAGACTTGGAAAGCTAAGATGCATTCACAATTAAATTACAACCCCAATTAACACTTAAAGACTCCTCCACAAATTGAAAGAATAGGGTTGTGTTTCTGTGTGCTAAAACTGAAGGATATGTGGAAGGTGTCCCTGCCCATGGCAGGGAGCTTGGAATTAGATGATCTCTAAGGTCCCTTCTAAACCAAACGATTCTATGATATCTTCAGCCTCCAGCTTGAGATAATATCCAGAACTTTATCCCTTTCTCATCTCAAGAGGAAAAACTTTGCAGCTCTAATCCTTTGTTAGTGACTCACATGAGCTCCTGTCTGAGCCTTTCCAGACCAGATCTGCTTTGGCTGCTTGTGCAACTCCCACAGCCCAGACCAGTCGTAAATAGATACCTGAGACAGCTTAGATCGGATTGTTGCATTAAGGCAAAGAAGAAGCAAAAAAAACCCCAACAAACCAGCTACAGAAAGTAAAGGTCATTGTTCAGACCTCCAGTAAAGGAGAAACAGAAGTTTTAATCGATTTTAAATGCTATTGCAATTTTGAGAAGCAGTCAGAACTGCGGTTTTGGTTGGTGTAGGTGAACCCAGCTGTGGTTTCAGCTAGTGGCCGTGGACACCATCACCGGTGGGAGAGTATTGGTGAAGGTCAGGGCTTGCTTTGGCTGGCATCCCCTGGGAGAAGACAAGGATTTCCTGGTGGGCCCGTGCCACACGCACACTGCAAGTGATTTGTGCGGGTGCAGATAACCCACAGTCTCTGGTCAACGTCCAACCCGCTGCCTGTGCACGGGGAGACTACCTGCAGCATGGGTTTATTGCACGCAGCCTTCCCTTGCTCTTCTAATCATCATTTGTGAGCCTAGAAAGGTTGAGTGCTACTGCCTTAGCTCAGTCTGGCTAGTGATCTCCACTGCAACCTGTAAAAGAGATTTTCTGACCACAGAGAGATGTAGACCATAATCTGCAATGTGCTAATGGGCTGTGATGGTCAGAAGAGCTGCCCACATTCTAGCTGAGCATTGGACCCCTTTCAAACGCATAGCGAAATTGTTCTGCTTATCAGGTCTCTTCTGGAAATAACAACCGTTCCCTCCTGTAGAGTCTTATGTTCAGTTATAATTCGGTTGGATCTTTTCTTGTTCGCTTTCATATTTAAACAGAAATCCACTGGCACTAGCATTTTGCAAGTTTTTCTCCGTGGAGCCGGGCTGTAAAATACTGCTGAATTTACATGTTGAGGAATCACATTAAAAAAGGAAGATAAGAAAGAACATCCCATAGTTGGAAATGTGAACGGAGTAGGAGCTGCGCAGAGGCAACTTGCTATATACTTTGAAGAGTTTGCCAACCTCATTGCTTGGCTTATTGCTCTAGGGCAAGTTAATTAAAGCCAACAGAGAATTTAAAATTGGGGAAGGGGAACAGTTCTTAATTATGTTGTGGAATTTCTTTCTAATTCATGTCGTTTTGAAACCCAGCCTTTGTGAAGCCCCTTCCTGCCTGTGGCAGACCGGCCCTGGGACCCATATGGCAGTGTGTAGCTGGCACGCGGGTTTGCCAGTGACTCTAGGAGACATATTTAGAGGATAAACTCCAAATTCACCAACATTTTGCATTTTTTTGTAAGGACGTATTGTGGTGTACAAGGAGTCTCAGGGTATTTGGAAGGAAGGTGTAGAGAAGCAGAGAGACTTAGGGATGTGCAGAATGTGCAATGACAGTGCTCAAAATGGAAAGAGAGAAGTAAGTGTCCAGAAAGTGACTCTTCTGATAAAGTTTTGGGACCCATGAAATTAATATATGTCCAAATCTGATGTTTCGGCTGGTGTTTGTTGTCACATTTGCATTTTTGTGAAGCTAGACAGCTCGTTGGATACCACTGTATGTGTTAAAATGTGGAATAAGAGAGAGAGAAGTGACGTGTTACAGGGTGGATTTTACTCTAAGTTTCTTAAAGGGTGTTTCAGTTGTGCAAGGAAAATACCCTTCAAAAATGACCAACATCAAGAAGCAAGTGCATGTGACATCCTAGGGGAGAGAGGTTTAGTTTCTGTTTTTAATAGTCGAGAGGTGACGGACCATCTCTCTGCAGTAGTGGGACATGCAGGAACCAACCCAGTCTTCAGGGAAGGTTTTCTGGGTAAAGCAAAAATCATTGACAGCCTAAATCTAATAAAAAAAAAAAAAATCTGTTTTATTTTTCAGATTAGAGCCAAATAACTTGGGCTAAACAGAGCTTCTTGTCTTATAGAAAGGTGTAAAATGCGCCAGAACAGCAGCTCACCGAGCAAGAGCAGGACTGAGTTTCTGAGGAGGGCAATGGGATGCAGTGCCTGGCTTCTCTCCGGGGAAACTGGTTGAGCCTCCAGTTAATCATGAGAATAATTTGTCAAGCAGTATTTAATGGACAGCCTAGGAGCGTGTATGTGGGCAGGGTAGCTTGTAAATTTGAATGTGCCTATTTTCTTTGACAGCAATCAATAACTGTGCTGTTTATTAATGTACTTGGAGAGGTCTTCTCAGACTTTTTATGATCGGTCTGAGCTCTCTCGAAGCAGTTGAAAAGAGATGACAAAGCAGAGCGGGACTTCTGTGTTCACAATCAATATCGTGCTTTTGTTTTCATGCTGATAAAGGAATTGTGATGTGCTTTGGTGTGGGCTCAGTTGTACCGCGCAGCGCAAGGCAGCAGACGTGGTGACGAGGGTCGGTTTGCAAAGTTGGTGCCGATATCTACACAAGTGTTTTGGTCTGGAGCAGGAGAAAGCACTGGTTTGTTTCATGGGGATGGTCTTGGTCTGCACAAACTGGATTCCCTTTGGAGAAACCCAACCCACGTGAACCCAGTGTGCTCCAGACTCTGAACATTAAGGGGCCAACCCGTGGTGCTCTGAGTCTCTTGTACAGTTGGGAGTGTTCAGCTCAAAGGATGAGGCTCAATCAATTAAAGATAATGCCCCTGGATCCTTGGCACCAGAAGCTCCAGCCTACAGATCTGCTCCTGTTGCACCTCTTGATTTACTGGTGTAGACAGAGCCTGAGTTTTCCATAGAAAGCAATAGACTGAGTTATGCCCAAACCTAGCCATGAGCTCTCATCTGAAGTGCTTGCTTCCAGGTTTCCCCAGGGTTTGCAGTATAATCTGGGGAGCCTTTTGCTAACATCCAATTGTTGGTGGCCTCAGAGTATTTGATTCTGTTTTTTTACTGGAATCCTGATAAGTACAGTTCTGTCTGAGGTGTGTATATTTACCAAGCATATATTTATCAAGCAGAATAAAATAATATATAAAATATGAAAATTTTTTTATGTATACATTTATTGCCCTGTAGCTATTAGTTCAACACCCAGGAAAAGTAGTTTCACTGCTTAAAAACAATATATAAATATTTTCTGGAATATACAGTTTTTATCCAAGAGTCCATTGGGCAGCAGTTTGCAAAGCATGTAAATAAAACTTGGCCCATTCAGGGGGGTTCTGCATCTCGGGCATCAGTTCAAAATTTGAGTTTTCTTTAAGCCAGAGTTACATCAGCAGTGAAAGCGACAAAACTCACAGTAATTCAGCTCGATACAGGGATTGAGGTACATGCATGTCCTGACCATGACTTGCCAAAATACAAAGATAGTTCTGGAGAAGAGAGAGAAGAAACATTTCAAGTCTTCAGTGAGTATCTTCAGGAGGAGATGCTGAAGGGGGTCAATGAAATGATGATAATTGTGGGGGGATGGATGAGCTCACAGGCATTTGAAGGTGACACACTCCTTGGAAAAATGGGTTCTTGTAGTTCAAGGAAGAGCTTCTAGGAGCAGGGATGAAAATGAGAGGAAGTGTTTGAACTGAAAGTGTTTGATTCCCAGGAAAGTGGCGGAGTCCCCATCCCTGGAGGGGTTTCAAAGCCATGTAGATGTGGTGCTGAGGGACATGGTTTAGTGGTGACCTGGCAGTGCTGGGTTAAGGGTTTCACTTGATCTTAAAAGTCTCTTCCAACCAAAACAATTCTATGATTCTATGACTGGCTACCTTGATTGTGCAGTCATCTCCCAGGAAAAGTAATGAATCCCACTGCGAGTAAACACGGGATGGGGAGCGAGGCAGGGGGGCAGATGATCTAGGTGACCTTTACTTTCCAGGTACGCTGAATCTCCAGTAAGGATCCCCACAGCAGTCAGCAGCTATAGCAGATTTTAAAACAATTTCTTCCGGTGTCATGTTGAGTCCTCCACCACTCCAGAAGACTACAAAAATCAGCTGAAATCAAGATCTAATTTCAGTGCTCTTTCCTCCTCTGTCCCCTGCTCCCCTCTTGCATCCGCTGGATGTCCATTTCTGTAAGTTTTCCCTTCAGAACAAACCTATCATTTTTCACCACAGGATATTTACAGCTTCAATCAGTGCCAAATTCAATTGGCTTCTGATCTCATCGCTGGAAGTTATAGATGCAGATATTATTTGCACTGCGGTTAATTATGGAGCAATCAAACTTTGGCTTTTCCACTGTAATTTCCTCTGCCAGCTAATTTAATTAATCACCCCCAGCTCAGCTCTTCCAGCTGCGACCGGCAGGGTCATTAATTAGACATGTGGTGGTAGCTCATAGACCAGTTCCTGTTAAGGGGCTGCTGCCCACTTGATCTCTAAGGGAGCAATTGCTTTTTTTGAAGCATCCAGGCAGGATTTGAGGTAGCTGCCAGGTGATTGTATTCCTCAGAAGCAGAAGCGATTCCCAAAAGATGGACTGCAAGCAAAAAGCGAGGTTGCTGGGACTGCCAGCACTAATCTCACCTGGCATGGTTTGGTGAGGCAGGACTGGGATCGGTTCCCCACTGAGATGCGATTTAGGCTCTGACCCAGCATATCTCGGTGGTCCATCCTTTCTGGCTTGATCCAAGAGCTTTAAAAACAAAAAAGAAACTTGGTAGACTGCCTTTCGCTTCTGGGAGCTGCCTGGCTTTTGTCAGATGGAAAATAGAAGATTTCCTAATTCAGATAAGAAATTAAAACATGCATTTTAATTGCTATGTCACATCAATAATAAGAATCCTTTTTTTTTTCCCCACTATAAAATCCATACAAAATTACCAGCTACATTTGTCACGTTGTTTGGATCTCAGACTAATCAGGACTTTTTTTTTTTTTTTGAAGATGCAAGAACCTTTTACAGTAGATAAAATGAGTTGATTACTTATATCTTAAGAATCTCATCCTGAGCAGTGTCAGCAGAGGACAAGTGATTTGGGACATGTGATGGCCCAGCCTCACAGCTCTGGAAAATCCAGGCATTTTGCAGAGGAGACATCAGATCTTTAGTCTTCGTTCTTGCGTGGGTTCTACTCTACATCTATCTGAAATATCAAAGCATCCTCCAATGCCACGGTTTTCTCAGCCTGCAGATACAGTTGTAAGGTATCCTTCATTTTATTATCAGGGTCTTCTTTATCCTCCTTGGAGTGCCAGCAAAGCCCCTGGTGTTCCCATCACAGTGCGTATTGGTTCCTGGAGTAGGTTTGGTGGAAAAAGCAGGAATCACCAGGATTGCTATAGCTTTCGGGCAGGTTTTTCAAGCCCATACGACAGCTAGCTAGTTTTACAGCACTTTGATTTCAAACCTGTTGCAACGCTGTCATTTCCAATCTCCGCATCTGTCTGCCAGCGGTAGATTGCTGATGGATTAGTTGGAGTCTTCCCCAGTTCTTTTTGGAATAGACAAACTCCGCTCAAGACAACTGTTTTAATCATCTTGGGTTACAAAGCCTCCTTTCAGACTCCTCTGTCCAAAACATCCATCAACCCCACCCATTAATAGTGAACTGAAAATAAAAACTTGGTTCTCTTCACCATGTAACTGTCACTGTGCCTTTTTTAATAGCAAAACAGCACTGTGGACCTGGGTAAGTTCCTTTTTCTGAAGGAGGAGAAGCTGCTTCTGATGCAACCCTCCTTTCAAATGCATCATACTCTTCACTGGTGGGGTTTTTTTCTTCCTTGTATCTCTCAGAAGATTCTCTCGGTCTGAACTGTTTGGGGAAGATACTTTCAATACAAAGACCCTTCTTTGCCTGCAGTCAGAGAGAGCTTTAGGGATTTTCACAGAGATGCAGCTCAGCAACTGTTTCAGAGTGAAGAGGTCACATCTGCTTCTACCATCACAAGAAGATTGTTGACATGTTATTGCCATCAAAGTCCTGAATAAGAGAGATTTGTAATTGATAAGACAGCAGCCTGTCTCTTCAGAGAAGCTCTACACCTTGCTTTGAAGCAGAAGTTAGTACTTGTGCTAGGCATCAGTGCATACAAACTTCAGCAGGTAGCAGCCGGATCACCATGCTAGAAACACTTCTTTTGGAAAACCTCTCTCAGCTTGAAGTTGATAGTCTCATAGCTGGAAATGGTGCCACTGGAAGGAGTGGGGCCCATGGGGATCTTTTATCTTTATCTTGAAAAGGTACTACTAAATAACTTATAGCCCAGAAGTAGAACAAGTGCCAGCATTTACTAGAAGGTAATCCACTATGAAGACCTGAATCTGGGATGATCCTCAGTTTCTCATTGAAGAAAAGCAGCACCTGAAATTCTTAAAATAAGCATCAGTATTCTATAGACAAGCTGGAAAATTAGTTTGGTTTTGCTCTGCAAAAATTAGAATTGCACTTGGTCTTGATTGGCAGATTACAATCACGCTGTGCTGCTTCACCTACTCATCTCACTCGGTTTTGTTTTATTTGAGCAATAAATATCTTAAATCTTCCCAGAGCTATTGCGTGTCTTCTGTGGAGACTCATCATAGTCCTGCCGGGCATTCATCAAGGCTTCCGATGAAGTATTCCCCTGCTCCGTATCAATCAAAACAGTTTACTTACAACTTTACTTTTTCCTCCTGAAGTAATCAAAATTTGATATTCCACAGATTGCAGAAAGTTGTCGCTGCTGTATTCTGTGCTAATCCATCACATGAAACAGACATAATTTGGGCATTGGAAGAGCATGAAATGTTTAAATAAGCGAGAGACGGTGAATGAGAGAGTCCATTAGCCACTCTAGATGACAGGGCAAAAAAAATGTTTGGATCACAGGTACGGTGGGAATTGCAACGCAGACCTTGCAGAGCAATGGGGCATCTGTGTTCTGCAACAGGCACCAGGTTTTCTGAGCTCTGCATGATATTACTCACATATTTAAAAAAGTACATAAGCCAACAGAATGGCGTGAGGTTTTTTAGCGTAAGTTGCAATATGAAGCTCACTCAGCTCTTTGTGGAAGACAGTCCAGGAGATAAAGACTTCATCATTTTCTTGTAGCCTTGTTTACTTCTGTACAAGCCAGTAATAACTTTCAGGAGTAGTTTGTCTATTAATGATGAGAGAGTGGGAAAAAGTCCTTTCTTTTATCCTCTAGACTTGAGCAAAACATACTAATTTGCCATCTTCGGTTCTTGAAATAACTGCTCTGGTAGTAAATGCAATGGGTGGGCCCTGTATGATGAGACTGACCAGTGCAGATGGTGTGAGGTGTTTTCCTAGTTCTTGAGAAGTGCAGGACCACTTAAATCCACCTTAAACTGAGAAAGGTGGTGAGGAGACTTCTGACAGTCACTTCTCAGCCCGAGGGTGTGAGAGTAGCTGCTGTATTTCGCTATGAAATGCCGATTCCAGTGGATTTGGGAGAAAATTCTCCATGAGGAGGCCATGGATGTGGAATTTCTTGTGCATTTATACTGTGGCAAGGACCCAATCCGAAAGCCTTCTTGGTGGAGAAGTGATGGTCTTCTGATGAATGTTACAATCCTCTTGTGATTCGACAAAGCATCAGGAAAGTAGATGTTGAGACACACTGGATTGAGAATGTGATTTGGGTGTACTTGCCACCCTCAGTTCTTCTATCCTCTCCTGTTTGAGTCAAGTTGTGTTTTAAAGTAATATCCCCTTCTGGTAGTAATTATGTGTACACCATTTCCCTTTGCTCGGCGCTGCAAAGCAACCTCTTCATTTTTAAAGGGAATAAATATTACAGGTAACCGATGGAGTTCTGGCAGCACCTAGGTATTTTGCACCAATCCAGGGTCACATTTTTCAAAATTAAAAAAAAAAAGAAAAACCTATTGTAATTACAGTGTAAGCCTCCTTTTAAAAGGGTGACTGGCAAGGGGAAATTATCAAGACTTGAAACAGTAATTATCAGCCACTGTAAGCGATGAATCAAGCTATTCATACCAATATCCTGGAGGAAGGTGCCCCAGGAGCCGCGGAGAGGGGTTGGACGAGAGGGCGCCTGGGCACAAGCCCTCTGAGCCGCGGAAGGTGCTGATTGTAGTTGTCAGGTTGCTGCTGTTAGAAGCTCTCCTGCTCTAAATACAGCCCGACCACCCTCGTCAGGAAAGGATCCTTAAACCTTCCTCTTCTCCCATTCCACTGCTTCAAGAACGCAGTGGCTGACAGTCCAAATGTTTGAAATAATTGGATTCTGCATTCTAATTCATCTGTAAAGTATTCGTTGATTAAATTAGCCTAATAGATATTATTTCTTACATGACTGCATAATTTCATCCTGATTGGATCACTATGGCACTAACGAGTCCCCCCATTTACTATTGACTTGAGAATCACAGAAGGCTAGAGATAACTATCATTTCGTTTCCATTTTTTTTTCTTTCCCAGGCTAAAAGTTAAACTGATTTCTACTAAAAGAGCGTATAGCCAATGCTCAGGTACAGTTGTCTTTTACTTTTAGACCAGTGTTAGAATGAAAAAAAATATTGGTTTATATAATCTTGAGCCCTCTTTTATTTACTCAGTGGGTTGTTCTGAAGCAGAAAGATTAACTGACCATTTAAATTCCTTTGGGGGAAAATGGAAACATTTTTAAATAAAATGCATTTTATTATCTCATCAAAACAGATAGGCGCATTGCAAATGAACCTCATAAGGACTGCACGCATTCAGGGAAATGAAAATACTCCTTTAAAGATAATGTTTCAACGAAAAGTGGTTTTAGCCTCTATTAGTAAGATTTTTCTTTGAGCTGCAATTTGAGTGTAACCAAGAGAAAGGAAGAAGGAAAGCAAAATTATATTTAGATTTTGTGGTAAATAAAAGCAGATATTTCTTTCCTAAGTGAGAAGGAACTACCTTGGACTCCTGCTCATCGTCCATAAGGATAATGGGCTCCTGCCCGTCTAGCTCTCCGCATGCAACCAACGGCCGGACCCAAACCAACCTCCTTCTGCAGAGGGTTTCTGTTGGGAATGGGTTAACAGTACAATTGGCTTTTTCCCCTGCCCCAGTGGCTGGAAACAGCTGGTGGGTTTTGTATAGCGCCGGTGAACTGAGCAGTGGAAAGTTTTTGGCAAACACTCGGCCTGCTGGGGACAAGGAGAGGTGGGTCAACTCAGGAAACCGTTTTCATGAGCAAACAGGGGAAACAATGACTGCTCAGCAGGAACAGAAGGGAGACCTGCTCCCGCTGAATAGCTCTCCCCAAAAAACCCAGCTCAAAAGGAAGAAGGTCCATTCGCTGCTGGGAATCCAATAAATTGTTTCAGGAAGTGAAAGTCTGTCCAGGCTAATGGCGCCGTGATTGACAGGTGGTTCTCATTACGGCGCCCATCAGGGGACAAAGTGAATTCCAATGTTATTTAAGAGGTTAAGTAGAAATAAGATGCAGGTGACAGCCCAAGGCTTTAGGCATCCTGCACTGCTCTTCCTAAGGTTGTTTGGTTGGTTATTTTGGTGAAGTGCCTCCACAAAATTTAAAATTAGCGGAGACAGATGCAGTTTGGCAAGTAAAATTTGGTCCTGCTGTGACTAAAGATGAGCTTACCTGGCTGCATTGGAGAGGGAGCAGGGAAAGGAAGGTTGGTTTGTTAATTCTTGCATAGGAGAGTTCCTGTTCCTTACATCCACGTCATGTGGATGTTAGGTCTGTGGAGGAAATGTAGCGAGTTGAGCTTCTAGCACTGGCTGCCATGTCCTAATGATCTTGGTCATCCCAGTGGAGAAGGAGGACAAAGCATTGGGAAAGACTACAGTGGTTTGTTCTTCTTGTCACAAGCTCAGAAGATCACACAGAATCACACAGCATGGTGGTAGGGGTTGGAAGGAACCTCTGGAGATAGTCTCGTCCAATCCCCCTGCTCCAGCAGGGTCACCCAGAGCAGGTTGCCCAGGATCGCATTGTCTAGGCAGGTTTGGAATCTCTCCAGAGAAGGAGACTCCACAACCTCTCTGGGCAGCCTGGGCCAGGCTCTGGCACCCTCACAAGAAAGAAGTTTTTCCTCCTGTTCAGATGAAACCTGTGCCCATTGATCCTGTGACCCTTTTTCTGAGCCTCCTCCTTATCTCATGGCACTCAGAGCCAAAACAACTACAATCGTACAACATTTGTCTACTACTCATGCTGTGGCAGCTGATGAGAGCAAATCACAAAACTTTGAGCTCAATCAGAACAAATTTCAAGTAATTTTGAATTGAAATAATGCAGAGGCCACCTTGAGTTGGGTCAGGTTTCTGAGCGCACTTCTCCGAGGTCTGAACTAGGCTCAAGAAGGGGAAAAAAAAGGAAAATGCATTACCAGTGTCTCAGGTTGCGTACCACCATAGGCTGCAAAGCTGAAGCTAAGGCCCGTTTCTGGTCTTGTTCAGCAAAATATAAAGCAAACTTGCTTTGCAAAGGATTCAAAACAGAATGTTGCATGCATAGACTATAAGCAACACCAAGATGCAGTTAAAGCAGTGACCAGAGGTTTAAAGTAGATCTGTACATTTGTTGAAGATGCTAAACCACAGACCATTTATTTCTCTCTGTCTCTGTTTTTTTCCTTTTTGCTGAATACCCAAATAAGCAACATTGATTATCTTGGCACTTGTAGATGTCATGGGGTGGGAAGCTGAGGGATCTGCTCCGAGTCACGGTATTGATAGAATATTGCATGGTATGTGGTCAGATACAAGGATGTAATTTAACCAAGAGGTTCACGGCTGGCTTGTGAATGACGGCGAAACTGCCAGGTATGACGTGTGTAATAAATCTGGTTCGACGCAGAATTAATGTGGTATTCAGAATGATTATTTACCATTTGAAGTTCAGACGTGTCTGTGTACGAGAAGCAAATAGCTGTGCACGACGCATTGGGGAAGGGCACGTAGAGGGGAGAAGAAAACTCCCTGCTTGCATTGTTTCACGAGTGCATTCCTGGTAATACTAATGAGAACTGCACTCTAAACGCAGGATTGATTTGTGATGAGCTCAGCTCTAAAGAGTACATTTGTGGAATGATAACCTGATTGGTGGCGCTGCCTCTTGAAGGGCTGGAGGGGTCTAATTGGCATATAACGCACTATAAATTTATTAGCAGCTTCTGCTTTCCCATTGGCGGACCTTCTCCTGCTAACCACCAGGAAATTACCAATTTTCAGGAGTTAGTCACTCAAGTCGCACTGCGTCTGGGTTTTAAAAAGAAGCCAACATCGCCTCTCTTATAAATCCTGGCTTAGAGCTTATACATCAACGGTCGACTGGCAGTGGGTCACTTCTGTAGCGGACAACTCGAGCACCGGCTGTTTGCTATTCACCTTCTATCCTCGTTGGCTTCTTCCTCCTTCCCACCTCCTTGCCACAAACCCAAGTTGCACAGAAACCATTAGGAGGTAACTAATCAATTTGGCAGCCCTTGGGCTCCAATTGCCACAAACCACAAATTACAGTTTTTTGGAAGTTCCCATTCAGGGCTTTGATGTCCTTATTGATACATTCAGCCCCGAGGCATGGCGAGCAGAAGAGGACATACCCACTATTTATTTGGGGCGGGGGGTGGGGAGCACAATGGAAATATTCAGAAGCCAATGTAATTATTTCAGTGACTTTGCTTTTAAGATTGAGTCACAAATTAGAAAATAATATTCACATGTTTCTTCTAATTGGTAGCAGATTAGGGATATTTTATCTTTCTTAAATAATTTCCAAATGTGTCCCAAAGAGGGATTTTCAAGGAGGCAGCTGAGAGAGGGCACTTAGGCATTGGGAGTGCTTGGGCAAGAGGCTGTAATTCCTTAATTCTGGCTTAAATCCTGCCACACGGCTTTTAAATCCCTGCACACCTCTCTCTGGAGGTGCTCTCGAAGTGGAACTTGCTGTCACTTTTGGCAGGCGTCTCCGGTGCAGATTTTCTTTGCTGTCAGGTTTTATGTGGGTTTCCCACTGTTAAGCACCAACCGTATGGCTTGTAAATCATAAAAGCCTAAAGGTTTGCGAGTGATTAATAGGCAGAGGTGCGCAATTAGAAATGCCTCAGCAGTACTTGAGCACTCAAGTGTCTTTTGGAAGCCGAGTCTATTTCTAATCTCGCCTTTTGGGGCACATTTGGGCAACCCCAATGTTGCATGTTCTGTTGTTGAAAATAGGCAAACAAACAAAAAAAAAGGCAGTCTGGAAGTTTCGTTTCTTAGGTACAGAGGAAACCTCATGGATTTCTGTGTGTCTTAACTGTTGAGAGTTTCTCAAGTCTTCTTTTTTTAGCTGTAGTTACTCAGGATAATTCTTCATCTTATTTGCTTTCTCAGAAGTATGAGCTGATCTACCAACAGCCTTTTTAAAAATAATTATCATTTGTGGCTTTAGAAAGTCATCAAACACCTGCAGCCTGCTAAAACTGAGTTATAGGCAAGTCCCATTGCTTACTGAATGGAGAGAATCATAGAATCATTTTGTTCGAAAGAGACCTTTAAGACCATGAAGTCCAACCGTTAAGCCAGCACTGCCAAGAATGCCTCGGGAGGTCGAACTAGCCAAGGCAGGCATCATTGTCACTAAATAGAAATAGTCATTGAAAAAATGCAACTCACAGAAGAGCCTAATGACATTAATGATTTCTGGAGAGTCCTTAGCATTGGTGAGATGTAAGGGGTGGCCAAAGCAGCTGAAGAAGTGACCGTCAGAAGTGGCGTGGTGAAACAGGCATGTTGAAACAGGGGAAGATGTGTCAGAGAGGTAGAGGAGGGTGTGTGGTATATGGGAATTGTTGATGAGGAGATGTCAGAAGGTAAGGGAAGCAGAGGGGAGAGTTCCAAGTCACTGGGGAAGAGTCAGACAGCAGAGGGATCCCTGTCACATCTGAAGACTGTTGGTCACAGAAATGCTGCCCATGGGGATGGTCTGGCTACTTCCCAGCCCTCTAGACCTTCGGCTGCAGACGTGCCTTCCACTGCTGACTTGCGCAGAACAGGCACTTGTTTTTATTTGCTTGCTGCACCAAATGTGTTTTTCTTCACAGTCTATGCTCAAATACAGTGTTTATTACTTGTATTTTCTCTTTTATGTCTTATATAAATTCAGTGTAATGTTGGGCAGGTTTTTTTCAGTGCTCCAAAGAGTATCATCTTGTTGCTTCTATTGGAATTAAGATAATACTAAAGCCCCCTGAAAGAGCTTTTGTTTTTCCTTGTAAACCAAACTGTAGGAGTTACTGGTAACAAAGCATCGAAATAGTGAAGAAAATTTGGGAAAGTCTTTGTGAGGCGTGGTAACTAGGCCATCCCCTCCCGGTTCCTGATCCTCAGGTAAAGATTGCATTCCCATTCTGCAGCCCACAACAGATCTTTTCTGCTTTGGATCATTGAAGACACCAAGCTCTCATTTGAGATCTCTTGAATGTCTACGCTACAAGTTTGTCAGCCCTTTGGGTAGAACTCAGAGCATTCTCCCTCCCTCCTCCCCCCCCCTTATTTATAAGGCATCAGTGCACTCAGAGTCGTGCTACTTCTCCACCTGAGACCATTATGAGCAGAGGAAAAGCTCCATTTCTCTTCTCTCATCTGTTTATGATGTGATACGTTCCAAAGCAGATCACATCAGCGACTGTTATGGTATCCTTAATGCGCTGTGATAGTCGCATCACGGGAGGAGCCGCTGGAAAGCGCGTCGCTGATGTACGTCCCTGTTACATGCCACATTACTCAGGGTCTGTGGGAACCTCACTTGGCTACCTCGCTCCGTCTCTCACCTGGCACAGATTATTGAGATTTATGCATTGAAATATTTATATGTCACTCCATCCGCCTTTGAATACTGCACAAGAGCTTCCTCTGATATGAATATGAAAGCAGAAGCCTGGTTTGGGGTAAAAACAGCCGGATTCTTAGACGTGCGTAACCAAGATAACAGACTACCTTCATTTCCACAAAATGTTTCCTAATAGTTCATTTTCAGTTCCGCTATCCGTTCGAAACTACTGCCATGTTTTGTGTGAAAATTGATTTCAAACGGAATGTTCCTATTTTTTCCTAAAAAATAAAGGAAAAAAGGTTGTCACAATTTCTTGTGCTATAGTTAAAAATACTGTTGCCTTCCTATAGGAGAAAATTAGTGTGAACAAATTGGGAATTAATGGAATCTTCTAACCTGAGCGGCTGTATATCAAATTGTAAATTGAAATTTCCAGTCTGTGTTTAGGTACTGGCACAATGCAATTTGATTTATACTCTGAAGACATCAGGTTAAGTCTGGTTACACTTGAATAATGAAAGGCATTAGATGCATGTTTGCAATTACTATTCTCTGCCTATATAGATATATATATTTCTGCAAATTAAAGCAAGAAGCAAAAGTACTGCTTGGTTTGAGCATTTCCATGCGACTGTTGCCGAGCGGCTTCTCATAGAACCACAGAAAGATTTTGACTTGTTTTAGGTAATATTTGTAGCATGCCCAAGTGTTGAGGTTGACCACCCAAGAAATGGAAGCAGTCCATGTACGTGTCTAGAACCACACAGCAGCTCACTTATCAGCCTTGCTGGTTTTCAGGGAGCCAGCACAGTGATATGTTTTAGTTTAAATTTTTCAGGGATATTTCTATGCTTGTCCATCAACATCCAAGTAAAAGGAAAACCAGATCATGAACTCAGTCATTTTTCTGTTGGTCAGCAGAGGGTGGGTGGAAGGGAAAGGTCATTCATGGCTGTTGTATTCCACATTCTCATGAGGTCTCTCCTTACACATCTTAGCAGAAACCCTTCTTCCTCCACTGTGCTTTAATTTAAAATTGTTTTCACCAAGCTAAGTGTTTAAAATCTTTGAAGTTCACCATCATTTTATTTTTTCCTCCTAAATGTTGCTGGCAATGCTGTTTAAAAATTTCTGGTGCTTTTGCGGTTAGTGGAAAAGTAGGATTTGTGACATTCTTCAAGCTTTTTGTTAAATCTCTAGGGACTGTTTTCATATCACATAGTTGTACGGAACAAAAAGGGCTTGGATTTGTATTGAGAAAAGACTTAGCCAGCTTGCAAGGCTTGCAGTTGTCATACTTTTTTCTCAACTTAATAAGCCTTTTCTTAGTATGTGCAGCGTTCCCTCCTGTTGTAGGTCACGTAGCTTCTGCTTAACTTCAAATGGAGTAAACCTCAGGTGTGATACATTTTATCGAGTATACCTTAAAAATTACTAGATTGAGCATTGTGCAATGAAAGCGGAAGTTTGACGCAGTTTTATGTGATATATCAGAGCCCACAACTGCAGGGTATTTCTCTAAAAAGCCCCAAATGGGTAAACCTTGATGTCTCAGCCAGGCTGGTAATTAATGTTGTGCAGTAATAAATCCCGCAGGTGTCTTAACACCTGAAGGAGAGCTGTTGGTTACCCCATGGCATCACTGGAAGAATATCCTGGAAGTGCAGGAATAGCAGGTTTTCTGGAGCCCTGTGTAGGAGGATGCTGTCAGAGGAGAGGGCGAAGGAAGTGGAGAAGCTCCTCTGAATCCAAATTACGATTCCACTGGAAACTGTCATGCGGGACATAATTGAGAAGCACGTTCAGCTTCTCATGTATGAGCGCTCTCTGTCTGCCATGCACAGTAGGGCTTTTTTTCCCTTAAACACACAACTATGAGAGGAGAACTGGGAAATGTAATAGTAGAGCAAGTGGTGGAGAAGATCCTGACCCGTGGGCTTCAGAAAACAGCTCCCTGACAGCGTATGGGGCTTTAGGCATGTTTCTGATGGGAAGACACCTTTATTTGTGCCTTTTGGGGCTTATGTTTTGATTTGGTTGCTTGAATACATCTGATGGTAGGAGAAATAACTTGAATTTGGCATATTTTTAATGGCAGTGAATTGTTTCTCTCTGTCTCTCCTCGCTGATGGACAAGAATTTTCAGGTTTAACAGCACGTTGAATGCAGTCCTTAGCCAGATAACATCCCCGGCCAAGTCATTAATTAAATAATTTCCAAGCTGGGTTGCTATGCTGCTCTCCTGGAGAGCCCTGGTCCAGAGTCCAAGACAAGACCTAGGTTGGCTTATCTGCGGTTTCCCTATAGGGCCGGTCTTCGTCCGTCGGGGATGTTTAACTTGTAAGAAGTAATAAGCTTAATAGGTTGACTTTATTTAATTATTAATGATCCTTTTTCTGTCCTTACAGCTCATAAAACACCCTGTAGGTTGGCAAAACACTCATAATATTGATCAGGAGCCAGAGAGATATTTATTTCCTCTTTGCCCCAGCACCCATAAATCTTGGTCCTTTTCCTCAGCGGGCGGGTTTTACAGTGGCCTGTTTCT
Organism: Baryphthengus martii; assembly: GCA_013396935.1. NCBI lineage: Eukaryota > Metazoa > Chordata > Aves > Coraciiformes > Momotidae > Baryphthengus > Baryphthengus martii. The sequence goes on from VWZK01002087.1 coordinate 217,511, forward strand.
TAAAAGCTTTTCGTAATTAAGGAATAAATACCCATCGGTCTTTGTTTGCTGTCTGGAGTCCTCTTGTTTGCCGAGGACCTATATATTCCCGATGGGCTTGTGCGCCTTCGCCCTTAGCAACGCAGCTGGGGAGAGAAGGCATGCGTGCTAGGAAGCAGTCAACTGCTAAGCACTTACTTTGCAATAGAGTGGGATCTTCTCCTGCGGAGAGAGGAAGCCCCTGTGTTTTCTCAGCATATTGTTCCCAGCTCTTCTTCCCTCTCCTCCCAGTTCCTGCTTTGCTTGGGGCAGGAAGACGCTTTGGAAATTCCTTGCTGCTAGCCCTTTCTTCTCGCCTTCTCTTCTTCCCCACCCCCCACCCCGACTTTGCTTGTTGCAATTAAAAACATCGTGAACCTTTCCCGACATTTCAATCCCGTCGTCCCCTCTCCTCGATGTTTCTCTTTCACCCATCCCAGCGTTGTGTCGCTGGCTCTATCCAAAACAATGCGATTTATCGGATGCGAGCAGGGTCATCACGAAGGATTTGTTTAAATGACAAAGCTCGGCACAACCGGCTGCCTGGCGCCGGTCATTAAGCGATGCACGCTTCTTACATGCTGGACTACAAAGCTAATGACACATTCTGGGACTCTCCGGGACTTTGGGAGGTACGAGGGTTAGATTTACTTCATTTTCTTGGAAGAGACGCATTAACCTTGTTAGCTGGCCAACAGGAGAGAAAATTTGGCAGTGCTCTTGCTGAGCTGGCCAGGTTACTCCTGCGTTAAACGGTTGTACTTCAGTGAGCAACCAGAAATGGCAACACACGGGCCTGGCACCTGCATGGCAACGCTAGAAAGACCGTTTAGAGGCTTCCTCACTTACAGAATCATTTTCTTTAGCAAGAGAGAAGAAAAGGTAAAAAATTTGAGAGCTTTTTAGTGTTGTCAGTGGTGTGGAAGATAAAACGTCACTTCAAAATGCCTGCGCCAAGCCTAGTCAATATTTCTGGCGGTGAGAAGTCAATGCTCTGCAGTGGTAAATACTTGCTCTCCATTATGTTTTTAATGCAGCCTTTCAAAATTTCATTGAGCCTTTTAACAAACAGTGAGTAATTTTAGATAATGAGCAAATGACACAACATTTTTATTATCCTTGTTACCGCTTTGGTAAAAACAAGGATGCTCTTGTGCTGGAGCCGTTGAATTTTGATAGGAAGTTCTCAAACTCTCCATCCACTTGCTGTTGCCTGCAGAATCAGTTCTGAGTCACCATATGAACATAGTTTTTTTTTGCACCCTGCACAATGTTTTCACATTGGCCTTCTATGCCTCTCCACCAAGTATATGTGAGGGACAAAGGAAGTTGTGGGCAGCAGGTTGAGGCAGGTGATTCTGCCCCTGTGCTCTGCTCTGATGAGACCACCCCCTGCACTGTTGGGTCCAGCTCTGGAGTCGCTCCAGAGAGGGGAGAGGAGAGGCGGGGACCTGTTGGAGTGGGGCCAGAGGAGGCCACAACAATGATGCAAGGGCTGGAACCCCTCTGCTGTGAGGACAGGCTGAGAGAGGTGGGGTTATTCAGCCTGGAGAAGGCTTCGGGGAGACCTTCTTTGGGCCTTTTAGTAGTTAAAGGGGCCTGTCAGAAAGATGGGGAGGGACTTTTTAGCAGGGCCGGTTGCGACAGGACAAGGGGTGATGGTTTGTAAACCGAAAGAGGGGAGATTTAGACTAGAGAGAAGGAAGAAATTGTTGACACTGAGAGTGGTGAGACCCTGGCCCAGGTTGCCCACAGAGGTGGTAGAAGCTCAGTCCCTGGAAACATTCCAGATGAGATTGGCCAGTGCTCTGAGCAACCTGCTTTTAGTTGCAGGTGTCCTTGCTCCCTGCGGTAGGTTTAGACTAGATAAGCTTGAAAGATCCCTTCCAACCCAAACCAGTCTATGATTCTGTAAGTTGAAGGCAGAGGTGTTGAAGGCAGAGGTGGATGGGAATGAGGAGGAGTAGGATGGAGAGTTGATACCAGCAGTACGAGGCTCCTGCTCAGATTTGTCAAGTGTGAAACCACATGTGTTTAACCGAACTGGGAGAGTCACATACTGCACTCTATGAGACTGAGCTGCGTAGGTTGTGGGCTCCCAAATGAGCATCTCTGGTGCAAACCCACAAGTGGGGAATGCAGTGCAGCTCCTGGAGTGAAGCTGTGCTCTGAGCAGATCTGCTTTACATAGTTTCCCATGCTACCCAGTTAGCTCTCCCCCTTACAGTGCCCAGTATTTATGTTTCCAGATAATAATGATGTGATGTGGCTGGCAGAGTAATTTAAATAATTGGACATTATCTTGAGAAGCAAGAACCTAATTAGATCTAAATAAACTGAGAACTGAAATTTTCATCTGTTTCTAATAACCCTCTACCTATGTACAGTGTCACTGCCGTGACAGAGATTTCATGGTGTTATACCACTGTATGTACTTAGAGATCACTAGTGATGGAGGATTCTGCAAGAGCAAATAGCTTGGTGGGGTTTTTCACCGAGGCTCTAGTGGCTCATTCTTCTCCTGGTACCGCAGAGGATTTTGCAGTTGTGTTTGGCCCTCGTGTAACCAGGGAGGTTTGAAGTTTGTATCGACAGTCCAGTTTGGAACGCAAAAAAGCTTCAGAAATAAAAGGGTCAAAGAAAGTCTGAACTAGTAACTATTTTTTTTTTCACTAAGTTTATCATGGAGTTTCTAATCTATTAGTTCCTTTGTGCATATGTGCTGAAAAAATAGCAGCTAGCGTGATCGCTGAAGAAAAGTCATTTTAGTACATAGGAGGAGGAAGCAGCTCACACGTTCTCGAGCATTAGGTATCATCGGGACCATCTGAGCGCATGGCAGTGTTGCTTCTCCATCACGCTGGCTTTAATCCAATCCTGAGAAACTGCCTCCACTGGATTTTAAACGTTGTGTAGAAGAGTCTTGGTTTGACTTTGGCAACTACAACTGAAAGTCTGTGGTGTTGAGGAGGTCAGTTAGAGTGGAAGTTACCAGAATTACAGCTTAGGGAAGAAACCGAGGGTAGTATTTACTAGCCAGTGTACATTTCCTTTATTTTTAGGGATTGGTTAGGTGTCTTTCTCCTGATTAGTTGCTCTTCCTCACATTTTCTCATACTCTTATTCAGCTGATTTATTTAAAGGTATGTCAGCACTGGCTGAAATGAAACACTGTGCCTCCTCTTCCTGCTTATTGCTGACTGCTCCAATAATTCATTTTTTAGCTCATTAGCTAACAGGGGATGTGAGCAGTGGTCCTCCAGGGAACTGCAATGAGGTTCAGTGATCTACTGCTGACAACTCTGCTCTTGGACTGGCCTTCCTTGGGGGAAATGAAACCTCAACCAAGAAAAGCTGTGGATCCCAGAAGTGAAATTGGAACATCAGAGCAACAATTACAGTATTTATGTCTTGTTGTCGGGATTTCTGAGATGCAGGCAAGCAGTGGAGCTGAAGTTGTCTTGCAGGAAAGTCCTCTGGACTTCCCGTTAAAATGAAATTATTTGTGCCAGAGATGTAGGGAGAAAGTTGATGGACAATGGAGTTCTAGATACTCATTGAAGAACAATCCCTCTACATTTTGGCTGTCCGTGAGGCATGGGCAAATGTGCTTTTCCTCCTGCCTCTGTGATAAAGTTTTGTTTTCTACCAGAAAATCCAAATGACATTGTCTTTCTTGTACTGTTGAGTAAGATCTAAATCTCACTCAGTAGCCGATGTCAATGGCATGCTGTCCCCGCATGTCTGAGGCTTTTGAAACACCTTTATTTTTTTTTGTAATGTTTGCTATGTTCCCACCACAACCCTCAGAGTAACTCCAAAGATAGAATTGAGCTTTAATGAATTGGCTACTTGATCATACTGCAGGAGGGGGCCTCGAGGAAGGACCATTGGCATCCTCTCCGTCACTAATGCAGGTGGTAGCATGTTCCCCCTTCCTGTTAGATTTCTTTTTTAAAGGGATTTTCTCTTCTTTTCCCAGCCTTTTGAGGCAACAGGATTGGGTCGTTGGCATCTATCCTGCTCCCGTGCGGCGCACAGCAAATATGGAATTCATGGCAGTGAATTGGTAAACCAGCAGCCTAAAAGCTCGTAAAGCCTCCTCCTGAATTCTCTTGTCTCTATTTTGGTACATGCTGTACTGTCACTATTACAGTTTTACGTGAACTGTAATTAAAAGTGTAAGATTTGTGTAAAACAGCTTGGTTTTTTAAACACAAAGGGACTTCTCTTCAAGTCATGGTGATCAGAGCCACCAATGCGCTGACAGGAGCCAAAAGTTACTATCACTCAAAAGATGGTCTGAGGGAGAGAGGGGTTCATTTGCAGACTCCCAGCTAGGCTAAAAAAAAATTGTTACTTATGTGTTTGAAGTATATTTTTCCTTTAGGATGTATGGGCATATGGGAAATTAAAATAAATTCCCTAAACCTTGATGTGTGAACAGCACAGCTTGAATCGCTTCATTTTTCAGTCTAGCATGTTTTGAGCATGTAGTGGATGTATTGGTTATACTCTCATTACCTCTGTACATGTTAAAAAAACACATACGAGATGTTTGCTAAACATTCTTGAGCATACTCTAGATGCATACTGGAAGTAGAAATGTGCAAAAATGCCCATTTGATTGCAAATAATCGCATATTACTTCATCCTCCTCATGGCACTGTTTCTGGTTTGTTGGGTTTTTTACCTTTAAAAAAGACAAACACAAAAAACATGAGTGGAAGATGCAATAGCAACTGAAGTCCTTTTCTTCCTCCTCAATCTGGAGTACCTGAGGTGATGCTCTGTTTATCAGCTTCTGCCTTCAAAGGCCAATTTGCAACTCCTCGAATGTTTTGGGAGGGTTTTTATGGTGTGTCTTTTATCTTGCAGAAGGTTTGATTTAAACGAAAGGTTCTTTGTGTTAATTTTCTGTTTGCACTTTTCCTCTGGGGGGGGGGAAATAAAAAAGTGCCCTGGGCCTGTTTTGAAGGTAAATTGTGGTGAGGTAGAGAAGAGGGTGCTTTGGGAAGCTGTGCCTGAAAGCATGCAGGGAGGTCAAAGCAAGGTCACTCCACATGTACCAGGAAATGATGCAAAACTAATCCAGATTTGCTGTTGGAAGGATCTGTTTACATAAGTATTTAAAAACAGATTAGGGCTAACCTGACACTAGATTACTGGGAGTAGTGTCAACACGGCTGAAAGGCGTAAACAGAGCTCTGCCTTTTGTACTCTGGAGGAGAAAATCAGTCACCAGGAGCAAGTGGCCTGGCCTAGGTGAAGGAGATGGATTTCACAGTCTGTGCAGATTACCTGAGGTACCTCTAAATGGGACTTTGTCTAGGGCTAGATCTCTTAGATCATATCATTGTATGGTAATTTTTTTAATGGAGAGTTGAGGGACTTTGGTGTAGCCCTTGTTCTCCTGTAACCTAATAGCATCCAGAAAGCTTTTGCTAAGTTCTTTGATACAGCGGGAGGAAGTGGTGCTTCAAAGTATTGTTCTGGTGGTTTGCATTTTGGAAAAACAAACAAAAGAACCATCCGTGTGCCTTTTGCGTTGGAAATGTTACTCAGTTTGCCAAAGGGAAAAACACTTCTGCAAGCAAGGCTGGGTCTTGAGGGCTTGCTCTCCTGTCTGAAATGCAAGCCCAGGTCCTTGCTTGCTTCTGGTCTTAGGTACAGAAATTCGGTGCTTTTTCTGTCCTGTATTTTGTAGCACAACCTCAATGTGAAACTAGGCTGCCCATTTTGTCTTTGGTCTTCTTGACAGTGAGGGCTCTTGCCCTCACCGCTCACTAGGCCCTCAGGTCAACACCTCAGCCCGAGGTTTTTGAAGATCTGCTGTGATCTTACAACCCCATAGGCACAGCATCCACCGAGGGAGATCTCAGGTACTTCAATAATATAGCTCAGTAATGACGAGGTGGGTGACGCAAATTCGCTGCAAAGCTAAGGTTTGGAGGAACTGTTTCTGTGAGGGCTTTCTTGCCAAAAAACCTGAAGGGGGAATAATTTTCTTTTTGGTTAAACACTGTTTGCTAGCCAAACTGCCACCGCTTAGAGTTGATCAAGCCAGGTTAGAGTGACCTGTCTCCTTTGGCTTCTCTAGGGAAGAAAAAGAACGTTGGATACGTGCAAAATACGAGCAGAAGCTCTTCCTTGCCCCACTGCAGTGCCTGGAGCTTTCTCTGGGCCAGCTTCTCCTGAGGGCTACGGCTGAGGAGGACTTGCGGACAGTTATCCTGCTGCTTGCCCATGGGACTCGGGAAGAGGTGAACGAGACCTGTGGAGATGGCGATGGGCGCACTGCCCTCCACTTGGCGTGCAGGAAAGGAAACGTGGTGTTAGTGCAGCTCTTGATTTGGGTACGTACTTGGTGACCAGGGGAGGGGGCTGGCTGGGTTGGCTTTCTCTTGGCTGGGTACCTCAGCAGGACCTCTCAGACCTGCTACTTGAAGGTTTCACAAAGAGTTTGCTGGTGTCCTGAGTCTGGATGTTCCTCACTCAAAAGGCAGCACCATGATAAAGAGGTGTGTTTCCGCCTGTCTGCTGCTTGGTGGACAGCAAAGAAGAGTATAGGAAGTGAGGAAGGAGAGATTCCTTTGGCACCTCTTTGAAATGCCACTGGGGCAAATTTTGTTCCACACGGGACACTCTCTCCCCGTAGAAACTTTTACATATGTGACTCAGCACTGCTGTGCTCGTGTTGTCAGGCTGGTATCCTATCGGCTCCCTCTTCTCCCTCTTCTCCCTCTCCCTCTCCCATCTAGGTGATAAATGCCTCATCCCTGGAGATCTTTCAGGTCAGGTTGAACAGGGCTCTGAGCAACCTGCTCTAGTTGAAAATGTCCCTGTTCACTGCAGGGGGATTGGACTAGACGACTTTGAAAGATCCCTTCTAACCCAAACCATTCTGTGATTCTGATCCTCACTTAAATTCAAACCCATCTGTCCCAAATCCACTCCTTCTATTTTAACGCTCTGTTGGCGCCGCAGCTTCCAATGACGTGTTTCTTCTTTTTGTAGTATGGCGTCGATGTGATGGCACGCGACGCCCACGGAAACACAGCGTTGGCCTACGCCCGACAGGCCTCCAGCCAGGAGTGCATTGACGTTCTCCTCCAGTACGGCTGCCCCGACGAGCGCTTCGTCCTCATGGCCACTCCAAACTTGTCCAGGAAGAACAACAACCGGAACAACAGCAGCGGAAGGATGCCCACCATCATCTGAGGAGCTCGCTCGTGTATTCGCTGACCTGAATTAATCCGCAGCCTCACATTCCTCCATCCCCATCACAGCTCTGCTCTGTGAGTCTGGTAACTCTCCTTTTCCCTTTTCCCTTCGGTACATCCCTGTCTTATCCGGAAACAATGCGTCTGGAGAGCGCGAGGGGTTGAGAAGGAGCAAAAGGGGCTGCAGAGAAAGCAGTTGTTTCGCTGGCAGCTCTCGAACGATGGAAACAAGCGGACGAGAGCACATGGGTTGAGCAGGACATGCAGCGCGTGGCACCGGGACCATGGGAGAGCGGTCATCCCCAGGGAGGGAAGACGAGCAGGCTCTCCGAGCGTGGAGGGAAGGGGGCGGAGGGAGAGGCGAGCGAGAAGAGAAGGAAGGAGAGATGGTGACTTTCCGTAACTGACAGTTAAGCACATCAGTACATTTCACCTCTACCAAACGCGACGCCTGGATTTCATTCTCTTCTCTGAAGAGCTTGACGGCATAAATCAGAAGCAAGCACAGAGTTTGTCAAGTTTGAAGCTCCTATGATGGTATGTGTCAAATCAGTTGTAGCTAATCTGTCCGGGGAGAATACTGGCTTCATTACACTTGTATAGTTGAGTTCTTCCAGCATTACCGCTGTTTAATAGAACATGATTAGTCATCACGGAGAAAAAAGCATATTAGCTGAGGAGGTAGTTACATGGCACGCTTCGGTGATTGCTTGGATGTGATTGCAATATTCTTAGAAGCATCATATTATCTCAGACATGTTCTTTCAAGCCCTTGGAGCCCTCCTTTCTAAATTCACTGTCATAATTTAGTATCTGTTTAATTTTTCAGTCCAAAGAGAGGAAATGAGTTGCTGAGTGTTATTTGACTGCAGTCTCCTTGGTGTAAAAACAAAATGGAAAAAATAAATAAGAGTAACTATGAAACACAGAAAGGAATAATGAATACCGCTAAGGAAAAACATTTCAAGTACGTTTAGTGAAATTAATAAACGCATTAAAGGCTAATATTTTTTCAGCCGGCAGAAATAGGTTCTGTCATTTTGCCAAGGTAAACGTGTTGAGTTTTTGGTCACTCCTGTGATGCATTGCCTAACTTATACAGATTTTTGTATTGTGTCTCTAGATTATATGTATGTAAAATCTATTTGAATAAAAAAAAAACATAAATAAGCATTGATTTTTTTTAATTTTTTTTTTTTTTTTTGTACAGAAAAATGACATCTCTGTTAATTTATAAACTGTAATGGATGTGAACTAAATAATGTGCAACTAGTTAGGATCTGTGGGTTGCAGATCATTGTACATTGAAAATATTCCCAGCGGTGAACTCTTGTTTCCTTTGCAAGCCTTTGAGGAACCTGTCGAGAAGGAGATTATTGCATGGAAAAAAAAAAAATAAAATGTGTACAAGACCTTTTTAGCAAGGAAAAAGAGGCTGTTTCTGGGTGCTATAAATGTATTTTACTCCAGAAGTCGGGAAGCTTTCACAAGCCAAGACAAAAAGCCCTAGCCTGGCTGTGGGGAGATCAGATTTGATTAAGTTCAGAATTGATAGCCTTCACCGTGGCGGGCCCGGCATGGCTGCGCTCGACTCCCAACTTGGCTGCTTGCTGGAAGAAAAATGGCTTGTGAAAGTAGCCTGGACAGTTCATTTGAATTCTAAGTTTTTAACACTTGATTTGATTATTTTGGTATTACCGGGCAGATCCCAGCTTCTCCTGTTTGCGACGAAGTAGGATTCTGGCATGGGGAGGCAGGCTGCGTACGGGTTTTGGCAGGCAGAAAGGTGATTAATTTTCTCTTTTAAGCAGCATACGGCAATGTGAGAATGGGGGAAGGGTGTATCACGGAGAAAGTTGAACACTCAACTGAGTTTGCTGGCAAAGGAGCAGTGACGTGAAGGCAGTGAGGTGGACGCAGCAGAGGCAAGTACAGATCTACCTGCCTCTGTGTCTTTCCCAAGCCTTCAGTGGTGCTCTTCCCTAGGGTTCTGGATTTCATTTGACATATGAGTGGGAGGAGCACGCAGTTGCTGAACAAACCATATGTGGACAAAATGTGAAGGAAAAAAACGTATCTGTGTATCTTAAGGAGAAAAACAAATTCAGGAATTTTTGGATTTGATGTAAAATCATCAAATTGTGGAAGAAAAGAGAGCCTCAGGGTGGAAGCACGAGCATATTGACCAGCTTTTCCTATTTGGTGGTGTTCTCATTTTGTACTTTGTTACTGTATAAACCTTTGACTATTTGGGATAGGGGAATCTTTCTTCAACCAGCCTAGGCCGGTCGCATCAGAGTAAGGCTGCAGCTGATTCTCTTCATACCAGGATAGTTTTAATGTTGGGGTTTTTTTCAAGTGAGGAAGGGTGTCTGTTATAATTGCTATTTCTCCGTCGTTCCCGTGCAGCTCCCTGATCTTTGGTACTTACAGGTGATCCTTCAGCAACGGGACAACCCGCCTGCGACTGAAGGGGGTACTATGAAGCCCGCTGCATCTTGTTGCTGACGAGCTTTACGCATCTACAGTGGTGGGGGACGCAGCGGGCGTTCAGGAATCATATCTCATGGTCCCAGAGGTACTGTAGCTGCCTCCTTATTCCCCTGGGAGCATTGAGGGTGTCTGTATCGGAAAACCATGTCCAATGTTTCAAGTATGTGGGAGGCAGATTTGATGCCATTAAGTTCTCAATGTGTGTTCCATTTCCGAGCTGGTTTTTTCCTAATTGAAAATTTTTTCCGTGCATAATTTAATGTTCTCCTTGGGCCACTTTCCTCATATAAAACTGAGAGTGATGTTTGAGAAACAAGGGCAACCAGGCTGTCATGCGGATTTCAGACAGAAGAATTATATGCTCCTTTCAGAAAAATTTTCTGAAAGCGAACAGCAAAAAAACACAGAATATGATAGGAGAGGAAATTCCACTGTATTATAGGGAAAATTCTATATCCAGGCTAACCAGCTAATAACCTCATGCTTTAATTACTCAGTAGCACAGTTGCTTTTAACCTAAACATAGGGGGGTTTCCCTCGGAAGCGTAAGCGTTGGCAGTACCTATGTTGAAGCGGCGCAGACTGCACAATGGCTTCCCTCAAAGATTTGAGGGTCTGCAGGGAGGATCCTCAGCCATGCATGCAGCGGCAAGCCCTTTGAAAGACAGGAGAGCTGACAGCGCCATCTCTCTGAGTCAGGAGAGACCTTCTCTGGCACTCCAGCCATGGGAGAACAGAACCACAAGGGTCCATGTGTCACGGGATGTTGGCTACAGCATCCCCCTCTTCAAACGGATTTGGTCGAATGGCTGTGAGAAGTTGTGTGGCACCTCCTGAGCTAGTGGGATGGCCTACCTGGCAAGGAAGTCCGCCCTTTTCTTGCATGGTGAAGGAGAGGAAGGAAAACTCCTTCCCACCACAGCTGAGAGCGAGGTTGGAGGAAGTTCTTCATGGCTAGAGCCCAGTGGGGCTTGGCTTTGTGAGTCTAAGTCTCTGGGCTCTGCGTCCTTTTCAGGGGAAGTGTTTGCACTTTGCAAAGGATGTTCTTGAAACCGTCCAGATGTGGAAACGGGCAATATGTCCTGACACTTGAAGAACCCACAGGACTCGTTCCCCCTGCTTTCACTCTGTTAACATGTCTGTTTTCTGTTCTTCATCTCACATTTAGCCCCTCTGGTTACCTTTACGGGACCCGCTTGCCAGGCTGTTTGTGCTCCTTGAACGTGTTAGGAGCAAACTAAAGCCAAGTTGAGATCCAGTCAAGAAGAAATCCCAGCAGAAACATGTTAGCTAAAGCTGTTTGCTCCAGAAATGGAGGCCGCAGCTGTGGTTTCCCTTGGGTCACCCATTTAACTCGTTTCATCATCCCAGATACCTTTAGATCCCCCTTCCTCTGCACTTTATCCACAATGACTAAAACACTAGAAGCAAGGCAGCTCTTGCTCAGCACTTTTCTTCTGTTTATTTTAAGCTGTTGAGCAGTGGAGATGGGTTGAATGTGTTGGAGCTTGTATCTGAACTTTGATATTCACGGAGCTGAGGAAGGCTTAGCTTCTCCTCACTATTAATGAAGAAATAAGACCTAACCTAGGGAAAACTGTGGGCCGTGCCAGTGCAGAGATTTGGCCAAGGTCTCCCGTTGCCAGATTTCCAATTTTGTTGCAAAAAGCGGGCAGAAGAAAAGCTGTTTTTGGAGAACCTTGGTATGTTCTGAGCTCGGTGCTGCTCAGAAAGCAAAGTGAGCTCCTGGAAGGTTGAGAGGATTTTCCTTAGCATTTGGACATCGTGTATAATAACTGTGTAAACATTAATATTGTTTGATTTGCTTTCTTTTCCCCCATTTCCTTAATTTATGTGTGTTAGTGCAAGAAAAGCTTTAGCTGCACTTGGAGATTTCCCCTAGCCAGAGGAAGCTGAGTAACGCAGGGAGAGGACTAGAGGTGGGAATCCCAATACCGCCTTAGAGATGATCTCTGGCACTGTAATGTAGTATAATTAGATTATATGGGGTTTGGATAGCTTCATCTTTTATATTTGTATGGAGATCGGGAGAAATGAAGTAATTTGTAGTTTCTAGTATAAAGTAGTAGTAGTGGCGACAAGCACAGATTTCACAAGGGCATCCCAAAGGGGCCCTTTCCAAACGTCTCGGGGAGCCGCGTTTGCACCTTAACAGGGAACAAATGGTCATTGTGGGTGGAGGGACTCAAGGTACGGGAGGACAGCACTGGGGACCAAGCCTGGGGCAGCTCGGCTGGCTAGGAGACAACTTGCCCATCCACATCTCATCGTCACGCATCTCCGTTTCCCTTCCAGTGGCTGCTACGGTGATTCGTACGTGTAGGGTCTCTGGCTACGAGTCTCGGATCCTCAGTTGAACATCTCCCTCCATTCTTAGTGATTTGTGGGTAAAATTTGTTGTGTAGAAAACTGGTTTTCGATGTTCATAGCAGAAAAAAACCCTGCCCCAGATTAAAGTTCTTTTCAAGGTAGAAAAACACTAAATGACCCCAAATGAAAAGGTTCTGCAATGAGTTTTGAGTTCTCAAATACTAAATTACAAAAAGAAGGTTCATTTGAATGGTTTTATTAGAAAACCTTCTCCTGTTTGAAAATATATAGAGGTAATAGTGCAAAATACCCAAAGCCATCGGTAGGTAGGTTTGTTGTCTTACGATAGTCTAGATTTAATTTTTCTGTTTAGCGTGGGCCAGTTTTTAAACTAAATATTGGGTGATCTCATCTCATGACAATTTACCTGGAGTTGTCTAGATCTGTCTCATGTTTTCAAGGAGAATTTCAGGAGCTCTGAATAGTTCATGTTTTGAGAGGAGGATTGCACGATTTCTGAGAAAAAAAGGTTGTTTTGGGGTGTGTCTTTTTCAGAGCCGTCTTAAGCCTAGATCACTAGGCATGTATCTGGTCATCCTGGCCCCATGCTTCATTTCAGGCGTTAACTCCCGTCCTTCACTACCATCCCCTGAATATTTGGGGTGGGGAGGAGACGACTTTTGCTTATGGGCAGATGAAACAAGAATGTCTTTGTGCGTTTCAGCGGTTTTAGCCTCTTCATCTTTCCATGCCTGCCCGTCTCTCAAATCCAAGTGGTGGCGATCAGTTCTGGTGACGGGCAGAGCTGCAGCTTTCTCATGGGCAGGAACTTTCTGGATGTGTGTTTAGCTTCCAGTACTACGGATTGACTATTTTGCAGTGCTTCAGAGCTAGTATTTTTTAAACTGTGTGTTATGTG
>VWZK01002091.1:0-12845 GCA_013396935.1 Baryphthengus martii
AAACTGCCGCGCAAACTGCCGCGCAAACTACCACACCCCTGGTTGCTCGCGCTCCCTGGGCGCCATTTAAATCTGCAAAATGGCGGCGCGGCCGGAGTCACAGCGTTTTAAATCACCTGCAGCTTCCCAGCAATGCCCCCCCGTCAGCGTCACTCTCCCGAGCACGCCCGCGAGAGTTGCAGACTCCGCCGCTCCTCGCTGTCTCTCTGGGCCTCCCCGCGTTGAGGAAACCCCCTGTTTAAAAGAAAAACGCAAGCGCCGCCGAGCTCGTCGGTGCCGGAGCCGGCCACGCGGTCTTACTGCCTCGCTGCCTGCGAAATGGCCATTAATGAAATTACATTGATTTTTTTTATTGTAATAAGAAAATATTTTTAAGATTTGGTGGATAATGCTTGAAAATTTATTAAGCTATAACACAATTTACACCATCAACACTTACAACCAGTGTGAAATCACTGGTTACTCCTTATTGGTTTTAAGAAAAATTTTCTATGTTGATATTATGATATTATTTTCTAATTCTTGTAACACTGAATGCACAGTGTAGATGCAACTCTTTGCAGATGATTATTTACCAGTTGCAAAATGTTACTTGCCATCCTTATCTTCAATCAGTCATGTTATATACCACTTTCTTGAAAAATGCAATACTGAGTGTTGATCTTAAAGCTACAGATCTAAGCACTGGATAAAAACAGCCTGTGCCAAATAAGGAATTAAAGATGACAAGTTAATAGAAAATGTGTAAGTGCTAATTTTAAGAGCTGTGGTTTGATTAGGAGAGAATAATGATGGTCAGTACCTTAGATTAGAAAAGTTGTTATTGTTAGTTATAATTATTTACTTATTTACTAAGAAGCCAACACAGCTTCACACTTTTTGTAGTCAAGGGACAGACTCAATGAACTTGAAATGCTGACTGACTGAAATGGTGATTGAAGAATGAAAACTCAAGTTTTCTTAGAATCTTGACTTCTTATCACATGTGTGTCTATAGTTGGCACACATGGCCTGTGGGAACGTACAGCTGGAGAGAAGGTTGGAACTTAGAGAGAAGGTTGAAACTTAGTCCTAGGGGAAGAGTTTAACCTCAGACATCAGCTTACAATCTACTGGTCTTGTTAAGAATAATACAGATGTTATTATAGAAAAAATGCAAGAAACAGACATAATTTTCTGTATCTGACAGTTCGATATGTGACAATTTGATGTATACCTATTCCAGCCATATTTCATAATACCATTTACAATGTAACTTGTAAAACAGGCATATGCATAACATGACTCATCTACTGAAATTTCCCTTCCCATTGGAGATCAGTGTTGTGCTTAATGCATCTAGAACCGTAGATAACATCATTTTAATCAAAAATGCTAGCAGAGCAGCTACCTTTTAAGCATATGGCCACAGAGAAGAAAATTGAGTGACACTTAAATTGGGGTTTTAAGAAAATGTATTTGCATTAAGAGTAGCTATTAGCCATTTTAGTGGCAATGTGGGAGATTAAGGTTATGGATCTTTGCTCCTTAGGTCAGGAAACCTGTTTTATGAGGTGTTATGTTTGGGCTTTAAGGCAAACAGGATCTCAGTGATTTTTCTTATCTATCTCAGTATCAATTTAATTAGTGTCATCATATAGACTAGCATTTATTCCTTTTTTTTGGTGTCATCATACAGAATAGCATTTATTCCTTTTTTGGAGTACCAGACAAATGGCATCTTCTAAAACAATAGGAAAATGCCATAGCTCTGTAATTGAAGCAAGTGGACAGTCAAGATTTGAGGCGGACTGTTTAATTTGTTTTTTTTTTTCATTTTATTTATTATTTTTTTTATATGTAATATTAATTCAGTTAAAGTTTCAGTAGTAAGGTGAAGGTATAAAATGAGCAAGAAAGCACAAACAACTGTTCCTGATGTCTTGTTACAAGCTTTCTGATTCAGGACATGTTGGGGTTTTTTCCAGCTGAGAACTGGCCTATTAATATCCTTAAAAATTACTTTGATTAATTTTTGCTATATTCAAAAATAAATTATTCAATTTGTTTTATGCATTCTCTACTCAGTTATGTTTAAATTTTCAAAGTATGTATAAAGATTAACTCTTATGAGGATGCCAGGATGAAAACAGGATGTTATTTTTTAAAAAATGGCAGATTCTATTAATTTCTACTTTCAGTAACTATTTTTTAACATGTAAGATCTTAACTTTAGCGAGTGGGAGCTGAAAGTGTTTACTGTCTTCCCAAAATATTTTTTCTTGATAGCTTTTCTCAGCAATGAATTATTTAAATGATTGATTTATTTTGAAGAAAGTTTTTCAGCATAATTTCTAGGCTCAATTTAGTTCATACCTACATGTTTTATGACAAACCCTATCTTGTACACTTTGGCAATGAGAAATAGTGTTGTCACTGTCAATTCTAAAAAAAAAAATAAAATAATAATATTAAAATATTCGAGTTCTACATAT
This sequence comes from Baryphthengus martii, assembly GCA_013396935.1. NCBI lineage: Eukaryota > Metazoa > Chordata > Aves > Coraciiformes > Momotidae > Baryphthengus > Baryphthengus martii. Next base: position 2,475 of record VWZK01002091.1, read on the forward strand.
GGGTAAAGAGTGCTTTCCCAAAATATGATTTGGGGAAATTACTGAGTCTCTAACATGCTCATTCAATTGAACTTTGGTTTACTGAAAAGCATTTTCAAGTGCACAATCACTCAAAGCTTGTGTGACAGCTGAACATTCCAGATGGAAAACAAAGTTGTCAGGTGACATAAATATGAATGTTTCAAGATTTTACTTTTTTCTTTTTTGGTAGTAGTAGTAGTAGTAATTAGGCCACTGGCATCTTAGGCTCCAAGCTTTTTAGCTAGAAGGCTGTTCTTGAAGAAATAGTGAGTACTATGTTGAGACTAGAACTGAAGTAATACAGAACAAAGCAAGATTGTGGTCATTGTGGAAAAGGAAGCAAGAGAAATCAGATGCTGGAAGAAAATAAACAATATTCTGTTTAAATTTAAAGATCTTGTGACAACTGGATCTATCTAGAATGTTACAATAAACCTGTACAGCCCAAAAGTGCTGGCGCATTTGACTTGTGTTATCAATGTGTCTGAGAGGAGAATAAATATTTTATTGGCAATTTTCAATGCCTGCATGTTTCCCTTTCTTTTTACTACTACAGAGGAAAACAGAAATCAAACAAACAAACAAAGACTTATTGCATATTCTTAATTTGATACTGCTTCTTAGAATCATCAGAAACAAGTTATAAGAATCTATGAATAATATTATGTTACTTTTTTAACCTTTTTTAAAAACTCATCACCCCACACCCAGTAAGTTGTGACAATTACCATGAGTACTTTTAGCTTCTTTTAAACTTCTTATCTTTCCTTTTATCTTTTTAGCTTCTTATGTCTGCTCAAATTGGCTTTACATATTCCACCACGAGTATTCATAAATGTTTATTATTGTTGAGATTGCTTTCTCTAATGAGTAATGATACTCCTGGTGCCATCCCAATGGACCCAGGCACTTTTCTACTGCTTACCAGCAAATTTACACTTTATTTCCTATCAAATTGAAAGTTAATTATGTGGAGTGTCAGTCAATAAAACGTATGATAAATCTAATGATTGCTGGCCCATGAGGGTTCTGCAAATATTCTTGGCTATATTCTTGTCTTTTTAGCTTCAGATTCCCAGGCAATTTTGTTTTGTATAATTTCACTGAAATCATGAAACCACACTGTGCAAAATGTTGCTTTCCAGAAGTGGTGATTTGCTCTTTTAACACAGAAATAGTGTCACGAAAGTTAGAAGAGCTCTCTTTTCCAGAGGTCCTCCTGTCCGGTCTCCCACTGAGGGTAGATTAATTTGTCTAAGTTACTCAGAACTGTATTAAGGAAATTTTTGAATACTGACAAGATTTGAAACTCAAAAATCTCTATAAACAACAGTAAGGTCTCTCCAGAGCTATCTCAAAACTGAAAAAATCCACAAATTCTCTGAGTCTTTCCCCATACATCATGTGACCCATTCCCTGACCACTGAATTTGTTCCAGTGTATACATGTCTATCATGTTTTGGAGAGCCCAGAAGTGGACACAGTACTTCAGACATGGCTTCACAAGTACTAAATAGGGTGGAAGAATCATTTACCTCAGCTGCCGAGTACACACATGCTGCTATTAGCAGCACTAGTCCAATATGCCCTTGTCCTTCTATGTTACAAAAGCACGCTGCTGACTTACATTCAGCTTGTCCACTAGCACCCTGGGCGTTTGCAAAGTTTCCTTCTATCCAGCTGAACACTCAGCCTGTATAGTTGCAGGGGTTTATTCCATTAAAGAAGTAGGATTTAATATAGTCTTACTTCATTGAACTTCACAGGATTCCCATCAACCTGTTTTGTCAGTCTGTCAAGGTCCGAATCTGTAAGAGGCCTACCTTTATACACTCCAATTTAGTACTATCAGCTAGAGAATGTGCTCTGGACATCTTTAAGAACTGTCTGGCAGTTGGTGGTTTTTTTTAACTTACAAATGCTACTCTTTGAGAGAGATGTTCCAGACCTTTCATCATCTGTATTGCCCTCTGCTGGTCTCTCTCTAGTATTTCCCTGTCCCTCTTCAACTCAGGAGACCAGAACTGGACACAATGCTCCAGATGTGGCCTCACTAGGGCAGCATAGTGGGGGAGGAGAATCTTCCTCAACCTGCTGGTCACACTCTTCCTAATGCACCCCAGGATACCATTGGCCTTCTTGGTTATGAAAGCACATTGCTTTCCCATGAATAACTTATTGTTCACCAGGAGTCCAAGGTCCTCCATGGAGCTAATTTCCAGCAGGTCAACCCCTAACCTTTATTGGTTCATGGGGTTATTCCTCTCTAGGTCCAAGACACTACATCTGCCCTTGTTGAACTTCATTAGGTTTCTCTCCACCCAACACTCTACCCTGCCCAGACATCATTGAATGACGGCACAGACTTACGGTGTATCAATCACTCCTCCCAGCAAACTTGCTGAGGGTGCACTCTATCCTTTCACCCAGGACATTGATGAATATGCTGAACAAGATTGCACCCAGTAGTGACCCCTTGGGAACAACACTAGCTACAGGTCTTCAGGATGTTATGGGAGGCAGTGTCAAAAGCCTTGCTAAAGTCAAGATAGACAACGTACTCTGCTCTCCCTGCCTATTCAGTCACACCATTGCAGAAGACTATCAGATTAGTCACACATGACTTCCCTTTGGTAAAGCCTTTAGAGATGACCTCCAGAATGAGCTACTCCATCACCTTTCCAGAGATAGAGATGAGGCTGACGGGTCTATACTATCCAGGGTCTTCCTTCTTGCCTTTTTTGAAGACTGGAGTGGTGTTGGCTTTCCTCTTGCACTCTGGCACCTCTCTTGTTCTCCATGATCTTTCAAAAATGATGGGAAGTGGTAGAGCAGCCTCAGCCAGCTGACTCAGCACTCATGGGTGCATCTCTTTTGGGCCTATGGATGTGTGTGTGTGTGTGTGTGTGTGTGTTCAGTTTATGTGATTTCTAACACAATTCTCATTGACCAATTGAGAGTCTTCCTTCCTTCATGCTTTACGTCTTACTTCCAGGACCTGGGATTCCTGAGGGATGATCTTGGCAGTAAAGACTGACACAAAGAAAGCATTCAATAACACACCCTTCTCTGTATTGTCTGTTACCCGGGCTCCCACCTCATTCGGCAGTGGGCCCATGTTTTCCCTATACTTTCTTTTATGACTAATGTATTTGGAGAAGCCCTTCTTGTTCTCTTTTACTTCTTTTGCCAGAGTTAACTTCAAGAGGACCTTGGCCTTCCTTGTTGCATCCCTATATACTCTGACAACATTCCTACAATTCTCCCAAGTGACCAGTCCATTTTTCCTCATACACTTGTCTCATCATAGAAAACCGTCAACTGGTAAGGTATGCTTTGTGTCTTAAACTAGATGCTTTATTTTTCTTTAATGCAAGGACTTGGCATTTCTTTTACTGAGTTAAAAACATGGCCATCATGCATCATAGATGATGACAGGAATGTTCAGAACTGTTACTGTAACTGTTGCACGAGTCAAGTATCCTTCCTTTCGAATTGACAGATTCAAAAGGGACCCAGCATTACAGTAAATACAGGTTTAGTCTCTTAGGGTAAAACTGGCATTAGGTCTAGCAGTGTACAAAAAAAAAGCATGCAGTAAACATGCCTTTTGTCTACACAAAACAGCAAATCACAACAACTGGAAGGCATTGAGTTTCATGTTGGGGAAGATTTCACTTCTGAGTGAATTATCCATTCACATTTCAGAGAATACCAGCTTGGCACTCTTTTCTGCAATCATGCTACAACGTGTTTTTTACTTAAATGGGACAAATAATACATGGTGTAATTCCTAAATATTGGATTTTTTTGTTAGCATTGCCTTTCACGTATTTTTATCACACATAGAAGAATGCAGCTGTAGTAGAAAGCTCTATTCAAGGATCACTTTCCTATACTTCATCCTGATACTCATCTCCTTTCCTTTCTTCTCCTTTTTAGTTGCAAATGTAAGATATTCTACCCTTTAGATAGCTGAGTCTTATGCTATACTTTGAAATGATGGTCAAATGCTGTGAAGCATCGCAAACTAACTTTCTCAATTGTTTTAGTCAATGATGCAGATTGCTTGCCTGAAAGAAAATAAAAGACAGTTTTAGCATATATGCGCGGATAGTTTTGTTTGCTTTTGGAGGAAGAAGTTATAGTATTTCTAATAAACTTGTTGTTTCAGCAGTGGTCCTTCTTTTCTAATCATCTTCCGGTTGAAAAGTCCATCTATGTTCATCTTTCTTAACTGAAAGGAGACCTTTGTCATTAAAAGTATGTATTTTAAATCACATCATTATAGAAAATATTGTAGGGCATCACGGATATGTCACAAATGGTATTGTCTAAAAATGTGAAACTTTGGAATGAGCATTGTTGAGTAAAGATATTTTATTTCTAATTTTTCTACTTGGATTTAAATTTAACCCAGTAAATGAGAAGTTTTAATATTGGCTGTTACATCTGCTTGTAATATTTTTGAGCCTAAAATAGCACAAGAGATTAGGGAATAAAATAGTTTTACAAGTGAGTATACAAAGATTTACCATTTCATTTCCATATCAAGTGCAGTGAGAATTACATACAGAATATTTTAGACAAAAGACAAAATTCTAAATTATGATGTTGCCTTTTTAAAACTCAGTTCTGCAACTCAAACATGAGGCTAGATAGACCTGCTCTGGGTTTTGGAAATCTATAGAGGACTAATATTTTGCTGACAGTTGTTAATTTGGTTTTATTGTTTGAAGTGCAGTTTTCTAAGCCTGAAATAGACAAGGGCGTAGATATTTACGTGTTGGAAATAATCCTTTTTAATATATACACAGTATTTCATGGTAATTACAAGTATAGAGAGCTTTTAATAACAATCTAGAGAAGATATAACCTAAGTTGTTAGTAGGCAAACTATGACTGGATATAAAAGACCAATTACTATCAAGTATCAGTGATTGAAGACTATTTAAAGCCCAAAATAAGACTCTCAAGTGACACTTGTAGATGATTTATTGACTAGAAACTAAATAAACTTACTAAACCATGATTCCTAAAGGTTGACCTCTCACTTAATTAAACCATTAAGTTGAAGTTCAAATTATTTTCTTCCAAGAAGATGTCAAACCTGTTGTGTGCTTGTAACAACATTAGACTTCCAAAATGGAGTGTAGGTCAGGCATAGGATAGGTACAATATCTCAAGCAGTTCTTTGCATAGTGTGTTCCTAAGGGTTTTGTTTGTTTTCTTTCCAGATAAAAAATGCAGAGTATTTTCAGCAGGAGCTACATTCACTGGAGTATGTTTCTTTCCAATGGAAAATAGAAAGCAAAGCATTTAAGAACTTTTTTTTTTTTTTTTCCTGTAAACTGAAATTATTTGCAGGGAATTAATTGATTAAGTTTCCAAGAATAAAGATAATCCATCCTAATCTTCTTGTCCTTCTTTAAAGTCATGTTTACTCATTGATTACTCTGTTCTCCATAAAAGCCTGGCCTACCAGAATGACGGAACTTTTTAGCCTGGTAAATAATCTTGTGTTTGTTTCAGGGACTAGTAACACTGTACTTCTTTTGCTGTAGGAGCTGATCCAGAGTTTTACTCAGAGGTCAAACCTCTTAGATGTTTGAAGACAGGAATTTAAGCCAGAAGCAAGAAGAGAAGATATATCCTATCCATCAGATAGGATCAGGATATCAAACCTCAGGAGTTAAAAGGAGTAATTCCAGAATTCTTCAGAGGGGGGAAAATTGCACTTTTTTAAGTGACAAAAGGTATGCTAGGTATACCCCCTCTCTTCCCTTAGAAACTGCTAGTAAATCTTTATTGGAGAAGGCTTGACTTACCACTCTGTTGCTGTGCCAAATTTTCCGCACTAAATTGGCATAATTTTGATCTCATGTTGTCTCCATTTAAGCAAACCCCACAGAGCAGGATTCCTATCAGCTCTCTCTCCTCCTCCCCCTTCCCTCCCAAGGGAGGATACAAAGCGAAATGAGGAAGGAAGCGCCTCACACAAAATTGGAAGTTAAGACTATGAACAAAATTTAATAGGTAACAGAGATAAACAGGGAAAAGGAAATATGAAGGGCAGAGGGATATACAAGCATATACAAAACCAGTTCTGGGATGGTGATGGATTGTGCAGAGCACGTGGAGCCAGGCCTGGCTGAGCTAGATTGTGGTCCCAGTAGCAGCACAATCAAGTGAGAAAGAAAAGAGAGCCAAAACCCCAACTTCCTGTCCTTTTATAGAGTGTGGCAGGGAAGGGCAGGGAATACAATTTGCCCTCTGACCTTTCAAGGTCCTACAGTTACCAGGTGTTCGTCCCCCCCTCAATTTATTAACTCTTAAACCACAACATATATCTTCTCTATTTTACTGCAGAGTATGATTCTTTGTTCTGCAGAAAGAGGAAATCCATTAATTGTGAAATTCTCTTTATCTTTATTGACTTCCCTGGACTTGTCTTAATATTTAGAAGCTATATTTTTGGTCAATAATATGCATATAAATTCCAGGATTTTTAAGAAAGAAATCTAACTGAGCATTAAACTAATAGGATTTTAAATTGTTCTTTCTGAATATTTTGCAAAACTATCAAAATAATTCTTTCTATTCTTCTCTTTTTCTTCTCTTGCATTTTCCATCTTTCAAACAGTACTTACAATCAACTAAACTTGTTACAAGTTCTCTCTGAAAAGTTTCACGCAATTTATTTGGTGATTTTAATTTAAAAATTAGAGCAAGGCAGTACTTGAAATTTCTCTAATGTGCAATCACATTCACTGCCCAGAGCAAACATTTTGTAGTTCTTTACACTAGGGAAATATCTAATCATTAGTCTCTCTAGCTTATTCAGAGACATTTAAAAGTTCCTAAAATATAATGGTTAAGTGGGTTAATATTTCTCTCATTAAAATATGCACTGTTCCTTTAATACACTATATTTTTAACAGTAGGATGGATTTTGCTTTAAACAAATTTATTTTTACCACTGTCACCTAATTTTTTTTCTTAGTTATTATTTGGTCAATGGTCTTTGTGATTTAGTTGAGTTTTGAGTCAGAGGTTATAGATTAATTTAATGTCCTTGGTCTCAAATTTCATGTTTTAGTATTCAGGTGTTCAATAATAAGAATTTTGGTAGATATTCTCCCTTCTACATGTTCCAGTAGACATTTTCCTCAAGTGTCACTGTAAGTGAATGTAAGGTTTAAACGTTATAAAAGAAGTCCAGAGAATTTGTAAGTAGACGTAGTTATAATGGTAGCTATGTGGTCTACTGCCTTTAATGTTTTCTTGCATTTAAGAAAGTTGTACGAAATTATTAGTTTATTTATTTGAGCTTTGTAGCTAGTTAAGTAGACCAGATTGAAGACAAGCTTTTAATTATGTGGTTTTCTTGTTTATTTTTTTTCTTCTTCTTTCTTTAATTATTATTTTGCTTTGGTAGAATTTTCCTTGATCTTTCTTTTTGTCCTTAGTGTAGCATTTGTATCTGGTCTTGAAAATGTCAAAAAATGTTATATATAATAGCAAGATATGGGAGGTCTTTGATGATTCATATAAGTGTTTTCATTACAGTTTTATTAATAAGATAGTTAATTCCATATCTAGGATTTTTTTTCTTAATCATTACAAATTAAATTGTTCTGTTACTGACAGAATATGTTTTTATGTGCTTTACATGTGGTCTATGAATTTGCAGGCTTTATTTCTTTTGAATTCCAGTCAAACATTACTATTTTTTTTATGTCTCTTGATATGTGTCATAGTGCAGTTTGTCAATATAAACCACACGCAACAGTCAACTTTCTGGTTTAGTGTCTCTGACACACTGATTAACTAAGATTTTCAGTGATTATATGAATCTCTAGAAAGTCAACTTTCCTGTGTAGTCTATCATACCCACTAAATATAGTTATTCTTATCTTTTGGCTACAGTTGATGACTGAATTTGTAACTTTTACTAGAATCATAGAATGATTTGAGTTGGAAGGGACCTTTAAAGGCCATCTAATCCCACCCTGCTGCAATGAGCAAGGATGTCTTCAACTGGATCAGCTTGCATAGAGCCCCGTCCAGAACGTTGCCAAGGACAGGCCATCTACCACCTCTCTAGGTAATCAGTGCAAGTGTTTCACCACCCTCATTATGAAAAATACCTTCCTTATATCTAGTCTGCATATATCCTCCTTTAGTTTAAAACCATCACCCCTTCTCTTTTGCAACAGACCCTGCTAAAAAGATTGTCATCATCTTTCTTATAAGCTCCTTTTAAGTATTGAAAATCTTCAATAAGTTCTCCCTGGAGCCTTCTCTTCTCCAGACTGAACAACTCTGTCAGCCTTTCTTCATAGGAGAGGCGTTCCAGCCCTCTGATCATTTTTGTGACACCCTTCTGGACTTGCTCCAACAGGTCCATGTCCTTCTTATACTGAGGACTCCAGAGCTGGACACAGTATTGCAGGTGAGGTCTCACCAGAGCAGATCAGCAGAATCACCTCCCTCAACCTGCTGGTCATGCTTCTTTTGACGCTGCCCAGAACATAGTTGGCCTTCTGGACTGTGAGCACACATTGCTGGCTCAGGTCCAACTTTTCATCCAACAATGTTCCAAGACCTTCTGCACAGGGCAGCTCTCAATCTCTCATTCCCACAGCCTGTACAGATACAGGGCTTGACCTGATCCAGGTGCAGGACCTTGCACTTGACCTTGTTGAATCTCATAAAGTTCACACAGTCTCACTTCTGAAGCTTGTTCAGGTCCCTGTGGATGTCATTCCATCCCCTCAGGTGTGTCAACCATACCACTTAGCTTGGTGTCTGCAAACTTGCTGAGGGTGCACTTGATCTCTCTATGTCACTGATGCCATTAAATAGTACTGGTCCCAGTACGGATCCCTGAGTTATAGCACTTTTCACTGATCTCCATCTGGACATGGAGCTGTTGACCACTACCTTCAGAATATGACCATCCAGACAACTCTAAATGATTTAATTAGTAACTTGATCTCCTTCTATGACAAGATGACTCACTTATCACATAAGAGGAAGGATGTGCATGTTGTCTACCTAAACTTAGTAAAGGCTTTGACACCATTTCCCACAGCATTCTCCTGGAGAAACTGGCTGCTCATGGCTTGGATGAGTTTATTTAACAGTGGACAAAAAACTGTTTTGATAGATGGGTCTGGACAGAGGGATCTGGATAAACTGGATCGATGGGCCAAGGCCAATTGTATGAGGTTCAGCAAGGCCAAGTGTCTGGTTCTGCCCTTGGATCATAACAATTCCATGCAATGCTGCAGTTTTGAGGAAGAGTGGCTGGAAAGCTACCCAGTGAAAAAGGACCTGTGGGTGCTGGTTGACAACTGGCTGAATATGAGCTGGCAGTGTGGCCAGGTGGCCACAAAGACCAACAACATCCTGGCTTGTATCAGAAACAGTGTGGACAGCAGGAATAGAGAAGCAATTGTGTCTCTGTACTCCGCACTATTGGGGTTGCATCTCAATCAGTGTGTTCAGTTTTGGGTCCCTCACTACAAGAAAGACATTAAGATGCTGGAATATGTCCAAAGAAGGGCAATGAAGCTGGTGAAGGGTCTAGAGCATAAGTGTTATGAGGAGTAGCTGAAGGAACTGGAGTTGTTTAGCCTGGAGAAGAGGAGGCTCAGGGGAGAACTTATTGCTCTATATCTGAAAGGAGGTTATAGTGAGATGGGTGTTGGTCTCTTTTACCAAGTAATAAGTGATAGGACAAGAAGAAAAGGCCTCAAATTGTGTTCGGTGAGGTTTAGATTGGATATAGGAAAAAAAAAATTCACCAAAAGTGCTGTTAAACATTGGACCAGTCTTCCTGATCAGATGATTGAGTACTATCCCTGGATGTATTTAGAAGACTTGTAGGCATGATGCTTAGTGACAGGGTTTAGTGGGACTTGGCAGCGTTCGGTTAACAGCTGGACTCAATGACCTTAAAGATATTTTCTAACCTAAATGATTCTATATTTCTATGATTCTATGATTCTGCTTCCTTATCCACCGAAGAGTTCACACATGAAACCCGTATCAATTCAATTTTGAGAGAAGGCTGCTGTGAGGGACTGTCAAAGGCCTTACAGAAATACAGATGTCATCTGTAGCTCTTCCCTTGTTCACTGACATAGTCACTCTATCAGAGAAAGCCACTGTGGCCAGTGAAGAGTTGTCCTTGGTGAAGACATTCTGGCTGTCTCAACTCATCTTCCTGTCCTCTATGTGCCTTAGCATAGCTTCCAGGAGGATCTGTTCCATGATCCTTCCAGGCACAGAAGTGAGGCTCACAGGTTGGTAATTTCTCGCAGGAGTTAGCGGCTCTCATTG
>VWZK01002093.1:0-42961 GCA_013396935.1 Baryphthengus martii
GTGTTCGGTAGACTCCGTGAGTGGCTCGTGTTCAAAATAAAGATTGCTCTACTCAAGTCTCTGTCAAGCAAGTGAGAATGGATCACCAGGCTTCCCGGGGAGATCCAGATGATGGCTATTTCATGAAAATAAAAACTGATCTTGGTTCCCCTTAGACAGTTCTTGCCAAGGAGTTCAAGTGACTTGTCTGAAAATAGAGTAGCAGCTCCCCAGAGACACGGTGTGGTATTTCTGTAGGAAACAATTGCAGGTTGCCAGCAGATCACCTGTGATCGCCCTTGCAAGGATGGTTTCGCTGGCTATACCTACAGGAATGAAGTGGCCGTCCATGTCGGGATAGGGTAAGGGTGACAGCAGCAGTCAGTGGGGATGTGATGTGAGCCCAATAGCCTGAAGATCTCTGTGTCAGGTTTTCTCATTTCCCAGATCTGAATCTATCTGAATTTCACCTGATTCCTAACTGTTTTATGAGCATCTCAAGCTGTGTAAACAGTAACGCAATAATGGCAGATCACAATGCACTCATCACAGACCATGAAGAATAGCCTATGAGCCCAGCAATATGCTCCCTCTACATGGTATAATGCTTCTTGCAGACAGGAATATTAATCACCCCAGGAACTGACAGGATCTGATGGAAGAGATTGTTATTAATATTATCTCCCTTGGAAGCATTTGCAATGGTAATAGTAATTTTAATAATGCTAGAACAAAATAAACTGGCTTGGCTGGTTTTGTGACAAATGGTAACACTGAGAAAGGCAATACATAAATAGAGAGACCAGATTTCTCTACTGACAGCCCAGACAAGATTGGGGGGGAGGGGAAGGAACTTTTTGTTTTAAATGTTGTATTTGCTTCATCAATCGTCAAAATCTTGTTAAAAGCCTAATTCAGTTACCATGTTCTTGTTGCTGCCCAGAGACTGGATGTTTTAGAGGGACTTTATATACAATTTCTGCCACAAGCAATTTACTATTATTTTATTATTCTAATCGGGCTGGTTCCCATGGAGTCTCTGAAATCAAATCATATCAGAGGAAGATGAATATTAACAATCCTCTCTCTCTCAGGAGAGCTAATAAAAGAATGAAGATCTCCTGCCTTGGTTCCACACAGAGCACTATGAAATGGCCATGGAAGTGGTGACATTAGTTCTCATGACTGCGAGTTCAGTTATTTACTGCTCAGCTTGTGCACAAGCCTTTTCAACACCTGTGCCAGGACCTAGCAATATTACAGTGGAAATCTTGAATTTATAAGCTAAATAATGAGGTGTCTGGCAGAAGTAGAACCTTCATCAGGGTTTAGTAGCAAACCAAAAGAGCCGAGCGGACGGCATTTGATTCCTTCCTTTGTTGTATTCTGCTTTGCGTGTATGTGCAGTCTGCCTCAGAGCATTAAGTACCAATTAATAATGAACAAACAAATTGGAGCAATGTCTTTAGGCAGATGGGAACTCGCCCAAAGTTTTTTTTAAAATAGTGAAAACATCTGTGGGTTAAACATTAGCTTTGGGTAGCCAGTATCAGACTTTCGAGCTGTGACTGGGAGTGAGTCCAGTGACACTGTATTGCTTTCCAAATGGGAGAACTATAATCAGACATTTGGCTTTAAAATTTCTCAGGCAAAAGGAGGAAAAATAAATTAAACTGTAGAAATGGAGATATTTTTAAGCCTTTTTTTCTGGAGCAATTCTCTTTAGTAGACGTATCGACTAAGCAGAAAATGTAGACTTCTGTCAATATATTTGCAAGATGCACAGAAGATAATTACCCATATACGAATTATCCCTTCAAAGGGAGTGGTAAGACCCTTCTTTAGTTGATTGTGTGAGAAGATGCTGATGAAAAATTCTTAGAACCCCCTCTCCCTGTCTACCTCTATTCCAGAGCTGAATTATTTGAATAGGGAGGTAGTGCTGCTGTTTCAGCCTTTGCACGTTGGTCCCTGAGATGAATATCAAGTTCCATTCAAGATTTTAATAGCTTTTGGGCTGAGACTTTGTTGTTGCTCTGGTCTGGTATCTCAAGCCTCTATTCACAGGAACAGCCATTCAGGACACTTTGGTTAAAAGGGATCTCTGGTGAAAAAGACCAGTTCATCTGAAACGTTTTCAGGAGGGAGAGGGGGAAATTATCAACTTGTGCCTTTTCCACAAAACAAACACTTCACTTAAGAACTTTATTTAAAAATACAAGATATGACAATGGTGGCTTTGCAGTGCCTGCTTCCAGTCTCTGTCCTGAGCATGAGAAATGTCATACCAGCTAGAACAGGCAATGGTGAGTATTTATTATTTCCTGGCGGCTGCGTGGCTTGCAGCTGCCTATGGAGCTGGAGGATTCCCCTTTGCTTTGCTTAGTGTTTTCCTGGTCCTGGTCTGAGCCATGCCTTATTCTCCTGCAGGAGTCCTCATCTAACTTTGTCACTCAGAAATTGTTAGGGCAGGTCCCCAGTAGTTGGTTGCCTAATGTGCTGACTAAATTCTGAATCCAGGCTCAGTATGTACAGAGGGAACCCCTGGATAAGCTGTGTAAAGGACTGTGGCAGTTTGGGATAAACAAGTCTCTCTCTGGTTCAGATTGAACACAGCACGCACAAGTGACTCACACAGCCACCTCATACGTGCACCAGCATTTAATGTGCTTTCCTTTTCATCTGTCTTTATCACACCTGTGAAACAAAGGTCTGCACAGGGCTATTTTCAGTTTCTAGTTGCTGGTTTCCTCCTTTAGCTGCATTCTCAATGGGCTTGAATTGAACTGAGATTGTGAGTTCAACTGTTTAACATGGTCAAAGGAAGTGACGTTGCAGGCTTGTTGATGTGCACGTGTTTTCGCTTGGAGCACTTTCAGCCCTTCTACCTGCTTTTTTTCTGTGATAGAAGCTACTTCATAAAACTGGAAGCAAAAGCATTTCTAACACCACGGTAGGCGTCTTACTCCCTTTCTCTTGCCTTGCCACCTGTTTTCTGGAGATAGAAGCAAGCAGCTCACAGATGTTCCTTCTCTGGTGCCCCGACAGAAGTAGGTCAGCCAAACAAGGAAAACCTGCCAGTCACAGGAAAACACCAAATAAAAGCAGCCACATGAGAGGTGTGTGAGTCTCTGAGAGGAGTAGTTCTTGTTTGCAGACAATGCAGCTTTCAGGAGCAGAACATGTGCAGGATTGGATTTCTCTTTGTGTTTTCCATCCTGAGGGACTTCAGAGTAAATTATGGTGGGAAGGTAAGACCAGATATATAAACTGTATCCTTGTGGTTGTGTGTGGAGGGTTCCTCTATTCTAGAGCAGTGCTTAAACACACCCCGTCTCCTGCCTATAAGGGACACAGAAAAATTCATTTCATTGTCAGATTTTTGTCTTGTAGATCTAGAGAAATGATTCTAAAGAAGGAACTGGAAAGCAGTGAACCTGGTGTTAAAAGGAAGAAGACCTTTTCTGTGTTGATAACTCCTAATATGTTTGGGTTTTCTTCCATGCAATACAACTGTCTCCTAAGGAGTTTGTCTTCTAAATGAAGAAGGAGGTTAAACAGGCTTTTCACTTGCTTGCAGCCTCTGCTGTAGTTTGATTGTATTTGTGGGTCTTTGCAGAAGGGTGCTGAGCTGAAGTTAAACATTGTGCTCCAAATCAAATCCATGCCCATGGAGATGTGCTCTCCTCACATTCTACTCCATCAGGTTCACTTACAATCTCCTGAGAAGAAACAAAAAAATCAGCAAATTGCTTTGGGGCAGAGAGCTCTTTGAGCAGTGCTGAGTGCTGGCAGCTGCCAGAGGTATGCTCAGGAATGTGCCCATGGGGTATGTACCACAACACAGCTGCTGCCAGAAGCATTTGCACTCCTCCTCTCACCTGGTAGAAAATGGCCAACATGCAAGAGGGTGGTGGTGAGAACTGGCCTGCTTCATACCAGAGAGGCTGCTGGGGATCCTGGCTTGTCCCAGCTGATCCACACTGACTGTACACAACTATGCGTGGATGAGCGGAGGATAAACAATTGTTCTTGACTTCTGATGATGTCTTAAAAGTAGATGTGATATTTTCCTGTGGCTGGCAAGGAAAAGATGAAAGCGTGCAGGCAGCGTCGGCATGTGCTGTGAAATCCAGGTTTATCTCAGGAACAGATTGTCTAGTCTTGATATTCCAGAGCAAGCACACACAGGGAACAGGTAGCAAAAAGAGACAGACAGAAATTAGGCACAGATCTACTGTAACTTTCTTTTCTTGGTCTAATCTTAGGTTCAAGGGCTGAGATCCAATCCTATTTCTTTAAAATGCCCTTATTTACCAGCCTTCACTGCTGAGCTGTGGTGACATGCAGTGCTTGGCCTTGCCTCTCAAGAGGAAACACAACTCCTTCAGCCCCTTTCCAGCCTCTGCCATCTTCAAAACTAACTTCTTTATCATCAGACTTCAGCTGTGGTGTGAGCAAAGGAAGATTCAAAAAACTAAGATACGAGAAATGCCTCTACCAGGCTGACTCAAACAACGGCAAAACTATCTCTTAGTCTTCGGGTGCAGCGCGCGGCAACGCTGCACCCGTTGTAGCACTGGCCAGGCGTTGCCAACAACTTATTACTGAATGTATTCGGATATTTTGCTGCATAAATAAGAGCAGTAGGTCTATGGTGTTGAGAGTTTGTCTTTATCTTCCAGTAATTTATTAACCTATTATCACTCTTTGCAAATATCTGTGATCAGCACTTCCTTTTTTACAGCGCTGCAGTACTAAGTGTTTGTAAAGCGTAACCATCAGCCATAAACTCAAACTACTGCATGCACTAATGTGGAGTTAAAACCTTTATTTGGATGATTTATTTTAAAAATTACAGGGTGCTGCTTTTCCTTTTTTTTTTTTTTCCTGCTGCTATAACACTTGCAGTGATTAGTTGGCATTTTAAAATGTGTTTGGGTATTTGAGGGTGGTTGTCTTTTAGATGCTCAGACAAACACAGGGTAACCCAGCAAAACTGAGAAAGCTAAAAAGTTACGTATTTTTTTGCAGCTGGAACCTTAGTAACTATTCAGTTAATTGGCTGCCTGCTTGCCAATGCCAACTTAACACTTGCCTATAATGAGGCAGAACTTGCAGGCATCTGTTTTTCTCATACGGACTGTTCTGGGGGTGGAGTTTAAGCAGTGTGATCTGGGCAGGCAGGGAGCAATGACAGCAGGAAAAGTGAAGAGAGACAGGAAGGTCAGGGTCTTTCAGCTCAAGTTTCCAGTTCCTATCTGACTGATCTCTGGAATGATTGAAGGTGAGGTCGTCCCTCTCTCTCAAAACTTGAGTAAGAATAATGCAATGAATAAGCTTGTAACACCCTAGGAAGTCAGGGAAGAAGGTTTTCTTGGCTTCAGCATCATAAGAACGTAAATAGCTGTTGCACTAGGTCAGGCCTATGGCTTTGGTGTCTTGTGTCTGGTTGGCCAGAAGTGGATGAACAGCAGGGAGTACGAGAATGCAGTGAGCGTATCCTTATCGAGGATATTCATTCTCCAGCGTCCTCTGGTTCATTTGTACCCAAAAATGATATCTTTGTGTAGAAAGTCTTTTGGATTTTTCCTTCATGGATGTGCCTAATCAATTTTTGAATCTATTTTAACTTTTCATCTTACTATGGCTTCATCATGTATTGTGTGAAAGCACTTCTTGAAAGCACTTTTGTCTATTTTAAATCTTATATTCTCCAGCTTCATTTTCTACCTTCTGTTGTAGTATCAGAGGAAAGCTGAACACCTTGTCTAAAGAACAATTGAATAAATCAGGTGTCCTCACCCTGGGAAAGAGTTCCTGGGATAATCAAAGTTATTCTGCAGGTGTATTTATCCCGTTTACTCTTCTTTTTACCCTTTCTAGTTTTATAGCCTTTTTCTGATGTGAGGCAGGGCCATGGTATTAAAGGTGTTAGCACACCATTGCTTTTTCTGTTGCACTGTTTCTTCTGAACATTCCTAGCAGCTGGTGTGCTTTTTGACCATTGGCAAGTGTCTGTTCTATAGCAGAATAGCAAGTGATGAACACAGCTCTGTATTTTCAAGGGCTACCAAAGAATCGGTTTTAACATGATGAACAGTTGAAACTACAAGCACAATGCAGACCTGTATAGAATTGGGAAGAATTTGACTTTTAGTGTGTTCTCAGTACCAGGCTGAGTTTTACAGACACCAGACCATGGCCTGCATCTGGATTTCATACATTCATTGTTCAGAATTCTTCAGTGCTAAGGGTCTAGCTGGGAATGCTCAGCGAGACTGGCTGATGATAGTAACTGCCTGTCCCTTGTCACTCCCCATTCAGAAAGCGTCCCTGGCAAACACTGATTGCCTGTCCCATACATAGCTATGGCTCTTTCTTACTTTATCAGTAGTATCTTGCATTTTGGCCTTTCCTCAAAGGAAAAATACTGTCAGATGACTTCTAAAGAGAATAAAGTTAGCCTTCCTGAATGAAGGACAGAGCTTTCACAGCTGAGACCAGTAGTTGGTTGTGCCCTTTGCAGTGACCGCTCTTTTCATAATTTAATGGCTTTGCATTGATATATGAATGTGTTTATCTCTTGAGGCAATTGCTGAAAGTGATAGAGGGTAAACAGTAAATATAGTTGAGCATTAGGCAGGGTCATTATAAAGAAACCAGGACGGTTTTAAGGAAATTCACTGCAATATGAAAGCTTCAAGAGGCTAGCTGCTTCAGTCTGCTTTGCTATGCAAGATAAAATCAGATACAAATTAAAGATGTAGAAAGAGGCAGGGTTGTTCACGTGCAGCTGCAGGTTTGTAATCCAGCCATGTGTTGTAGGTCCCTCTAAGGCTAGAGTATTTTCCATCTAGTATTCCAGTTTGGTTTCTCGTTAGCACAGGAGAAAGGTGGAAAAGTAGAAGACTTTGTCCTGTACGTTGCTTTGGGGTACATTGGGAGGTGTGGGGACAGGCCAGTCTGTATATGCAATGGCAGATCCAAACCTCACTATTTCCTTTAATGTCCAGTCTGAATGTAGGGACATGGAGCTATTATTTATGAATCATAACTGCAAAATTCTGGTCAGATTAGGGACAGGCAAACCTGAAGTTCAGCAGACCTGTTCAAAACAAATCCTGTAAGAGTGGACAGTTTTGTAAGTGTATTAAGCCTGTAAAAATTATCTCTTTTCTGTTTCCAGTGGAGCTGTTCCACAAAAGGACATCCTTGCACAAAGTTCTATTTAAATGCATCTGCAATAACCCCGATAAATTGTGTTTGTATATGAAGGATGCAAAGTGAATGTGAGTCAACAGTTGAAGAAAAGGTGAACAAATACCGGGGTGTTTTAAACAGAAGTCAATTCTGCAAAGTAATTGTGAAGTAATACTTCCACTCTCAGGGCTGTTGAAAGCCCATACTCAGGGTGGGCACCACATTTCAGATGTGGCCTAACTGGAGAAGACTGACAACATGAGTACAGGTCTTTCAAGTACAGCCTAGAAGTAGATTGGTGGAGTTGAAGTTGTTCAAGAAATGAAGCTGTAGCTGTAATGGAAAGGCTGTAGCCAGGAAAGAATAAGCAAATAATCTGATCTTCTTGTCACAGTTGTTAGGACAGGTAGTGGTGATTTTAAATGACAATCAGAGTGCTCAGTTTAGAGACTAGAGAAAACCATGGCTGTGGTGAAGGAAAGACTCACCCAGGTTAATTGGACAAACTGCAGTGTCTCCATCTCCACAGCTTTAGGTCTTTGAGAGCCAGAGAGGAAAGTGTCTCTTAGCAGGAATGGAGTAGGAGAATGCATGGGGCTCTAGGAGTCTGTAATAAAGAAGTAAGTACACATTTTTGTCACAGTATGGGTGAACGCACAAAGGATGTACATTCCTTTGTGTCAGTTGTTGGAAAATGGTGGTGTTGTCCATGCCTCCTTGAACTGGGAAAACAACATTGCTGGAAGTTCAGTGGCGCAAACAGCCACTGCTGGGGGAATTAGGTAATGATCTTATTCTCCGAGTTGTGTTTTACAGACAATAAATACTAAGTGGTTTTCCACAAAAGCAAACTCAAGACCCTGCTTCAGCCTGTGTACAGGTTATCCACTTCTCCCCTTCCACATGATCTACCTGTCTGCTTAATATACCAAGAGCTGGCTGCATCCTAACTTCCAAAGGCCCAACACAGTGTATTTCCAACCCTCTTTAGGAACCCTGAGAACCAGCAGCAAAATCTATAAAGGGCTCTGAAGTCATCACACAGAAGATGCCAATAACTTCTTTGACTCCCTGAAGAGGCAGGACTAGCAGGATGGAAAACTGACACTGACGTGTCTAGTACCAAAACATCCTGCCAGCTCCTGTCACGATGCCAGCAAGAAGGGTCAGCAGAGAGAAGTTACAGAAAGGGCAGGGAGAGTAAAGGCTGGAAGCAGGAGGTGAAATTTTACCCAACCTGGCAATCTGAGAACCTCCACAATGCCCCCTTCCTCCTATAGGTCTGCTCAGACCTCTGGCCTTCCTTCATACCACCCTGATGCCTAATAAAAGAAACCACTTCTTGAGCGTAATGAAATGACTACGCTGAAGACATCTGCAGAATGATAGCTTGTTAGGGGAGAGGGTGATACTTGTCAAGGTGATCCATGATGCATCAGGAGTACTCTTGCCTATTGTCTGTGGCCTTTGCTGTGGTGAGAAACACCTGTCTGTCAGAGAAATGGATCTCAAATCAATAGCCTTACAACCTTGGGGTGGTGACCTTAGATGTAAGGATGAATATGGAAAAATTATTGGCATAGGAGGTTTCTCTAATTGCGCTGAGTCATCTTAGTAACCAATGTGGAAATGTCCATGTAAAAATCCTGGCGTCTTTGACTTATCACCCCACTATGAAGGTCTTGCCCTTACTTGGACTTCCATATTCATAAGCATCCAGTTATGCCCAGGAATACAATAAGCTGTTGACAACCTGTAATTCCATTGCAGTCCTGATTGTTGTGGTGTTGATTTTTTTCAAAGCACAGGTGGCTTGTGTGTGTGCTGTTACCTGGGTTTTGATCTCAAATTAATAACTGCTAGCACAAGGAACAGGAACTGTGCCATAAAGCTAAAAAGCCTGCAGCACTTTACAGACATTAGTGAAGGCTCAACATACTGTTCACAGGTGAAGGCTTGCTGGAAAGAAGGTAACTCCAAACTCTCTCAAGATGGTTATTGATTTTGGGAGACAGGTTGGGTTCCCTATGACATCTGTCCTGTGAGACCACCTACTATTTAGGGTCATATCCACCTCAGCATGCACAGCTTAGATTCTAAGCTCGTTGTCTCAAAGACTAGGTGCAAAACCATTGTCTATTGATCACAGTTTTGATCTACATTACTTACCCAAGGAGACACGGACTAGGACCTGTATCTTGAGTGATGCTGAAAGATTTAGAGGAATTAGAGAGCATTGACTTGCATTAGAAGGAGCAAGTTTAAATGAAGAGAGGTTTTCCTTTGCCACTCGAGTTTGCAGTGTGGCAAGACAAAACTTCCCTGTCTTCACTTCTCTGAACTGAGCGTTTCATGAAGCCTGGTCTAGATTTTTCAGGGAGCAAACTGATCCCAAACACAAAGACTGTATTTCCTGGCTATATATTTCATATGTGTATGAAATCAGTATCCTTCAGAATGCATGGTGGAAACCTGTCCAAACTGACACTGATCTGAGAGATGATCCATAGTCTTCCCCTGAGACCAAGAGGAGGGGTGGATGATCTCAGCATTTTTTCCTCCCAGGTGTAGCCTGGCTTGTGTCCATTTCATTCAACAAAACATTGTCATTTAGGTGGGGAAAAGAAAGGGTGAAAAAGACTAAAAGTGTGGATCAAAAAATGAGACTATGAAGATTATTTCCTGTAAAGCAATCAGATAACATGCATTTTGCCCAGATGATTGTGAATATTAACCATTGCTTTTGTCAGATATGATTTACCCCCACTTTTCCTATATGATCAGAGGAACCAAAGTGACTCAAACCAGAGATGTGGCGCTGATTAATTTCCCCTCTCATCATACACACTGTATGAATTTTTGAAATGTGCTGTTAGATACATTGAAAGGATTGAAGACTGGCTAAAGACTGGAAGGAACCTGTGCCCTTTGTCATGATGTTTATGGCTGATGAAAAGGAACAATTAATTGTTTCATCCATTAATGCTGCCATGCAATGAATGAGCATGTTGTCAAACTGATGTTTTTATTATGCTTTTTAAAATGACTCTATAATAAGATTACCTGCAATATGTATTAGGAAGCTCATATAAGTGCTTTCAGTATTTTGTTTCTATAACAGAAAAACTATCTTCCTGACTTTTTTTAAGCTTTGATGCTCATTCTAAATTGAAGAAAACCAGAGCAATTCCTTGTTCAGGTCCGGGAGGAGATCTGAACAAACAGAAGCGTGAGGGATTTTTCTCAGGCCTACTACATACACAAGCAATAGGGATGGTGGCCTTTCCATGTGTTTAGTAGGCCTGGTGCTGGTGGAAGGGCTTGAGG
Organism: Baryphthengus martii; assembly: GCA_013396935.1. Taxonomy (NCBI): domain Eukaryota; kingdom Metazoa; phylum Chordata; class Aves; order Coraciiformes; family Momotidae; genus Baryphthengus; species Baryphthengus martii. Next base: position 10,510 of record VWZK01002093.1, read on the forward strand.
CTGACAGCTGTAGCCAGTGTATGGATGGTCAGTGCCAAGAGTCAGGGCAGTCGCCTTCAGCCTCTCTCGAGCCTGAGGAGCCACATCTAGCCAGCTCATGCCTGTTGTTTGAAGAGGTGTGTTTGGAGCTGTGAGTTTTTTCATGATGTGTGTGTGCTTCCTGCAGGCTGCCAAACAGTCATTAGGATTGGGTAGGAATGGCATTGCTTGTTGCTGAGCTGGGTTGGTTTTCAGCCTACAAGTGAGATGCGCTATACATCATTATCAGACCCCTGAGCCATCTAGTCCCTATTAAGCATGTGTTTCTGCTCTATAGTTAAGCTTATATGCAGCAATAAAATCTGTTTCCTAGGCAATGTGTATCTCCCACACACACAGGTGTGTAGTTACACATAGTTGTTTGAGTTCAGGAAGACTGGTTGGGCTGTAGCACTCCCACATAAAGGTTAATTGTTTCTGGAATCCAAGTGTGACTCTCCGCTAGGCTATAAAACCAAAATGCGTTGGAGCTGTTTCTCACTTTCCTGTTCCTGTTGACGTGGATAGATTGTGCACTGCAATGGGAATTTCATTGATTTGTTGTTACAAATATTAACAAGAAGGTTTGAAAAAGGTAAATGAACTTAGACTGATTTCCTGCTGCACAAGCAATAACAATAACATATCTTCAGTGGTCACTCCCAGGATCAAGAGTTTCACAGCCAGTTACAGGATCAATCAGCAGCCCAAGTAATCAAGCATAGATTATGCATATGGCTATACCAGGAATAACCAACAAAGTGAATAATATAATAACCAAAGATGACTGCATGCTCTGGTCTTAGTTCTGGCCTGGCTGGGAGCACAGGGCTTTTAAATTCCAGATTAAAGCATGGTAGTGGAGAATCATTTAAATGTATGAAACCTTCATGGTATTGATTTCTTATTGTGCAGTCTGATTTGTCCAGTATGTCTCCGTGCAGTCTGATTTGTCCGGTATGTCTCCAAGCAGTCTGTACTGGAACAGTTTTGAAGTGGGTTTTGAACCTGCAATTACAAATAGGTGAAGCACATTACTCATGTGCAGTTAGGGTTTTCCCCATTGGTATTAAGAGATGCAGAGGGCAATGATCTCTGGGTTCCTGATGTGAACTCTGAGGGATAAGAAGGGCTGCCCAAAATAGGAGGTACTTTCCCACCAGGCAGGGATGCACTTTTATCACAGAAATGCCTCCACCACCCCCCTGCCCCTTATGAAGAGCTGCAGCCTGTCTGCATCCCAAGGACGCTGCCACTCATATCAGGCATAGTGAGAAGTAGCAGCTCCGTCTGAACGTGTAGGGACAGTAGATTTGTCAAGGCAGGTGAATACACAAAGGTACTTGGACTGGAAGCATTTCAGTTGGCTGGGGATCAGGCAAACAAGAGGTGCAAACTAACAGCAAAGCTCATTGTTGACATTCACTGAACAGCGTATGGTGACCTGGTTTTAGCATCTCCAGTCCCCAGTACCTCTGAACAGTTGACCTGACCCTCCCCGTGCAGAAGGATGCACCTTAACACTTACTTATTGCTGCTGAAACTTATTACTGTCTCTTTCCATGTAACTCCCAGGAAATCTGGAACAAGAAAGGGGGCAAAATACTACAAGTAATGAGATAACTAATTTATCAGTAAATCAGGTAAATGTTTGGAGGAAGAGACACAATTCCTCAGCTGTCACTTGTCTCTCTAGTGGATTTGCTGGCTTGGACACCGTTACGGTATCATTAAAAACAATTTAGAAGTAGGCCCAAATCCAAGCACAGTGTGGATCTAACTAGAGATGAGATGTTCTGATGTCTATCAGGACATATATGTTGTGATACAGGACTCCAGCCCATGTATGTCTTCATTTCTGCATATAGGAGGCCAGTGTATTTAAGTGTTATGTTTCTCTCTATCTGCTTATATTTAGAAATCCATATACCTGCTGTCTGCAGGAGCAGCTGCTACTCCCAGGGATGGAAATACTGTGGTGTCTTGAGGGACACGTGTAAACAGTGGAGACTTTACTTGTTCTCTTTCCAGGTCTTTGTGTTACTTGGAATGGAAGTGTTCAATTTGAAACGATGTGCCAGCTCTTTGAGAGAAAGCCCAGTGATCATTGGGCCAGAGCAGATACTCGTATTGGCATGGAAGCATCTAGAATCCACACCTGAAGGAGCCAAAAAACCCCAAACACTTCCAGCTTTGTGTGGAGAGCTATTTAGCGGAGATCCTTTACGGGTCCTGGATTTCTAGCACTAATTGCCAGCAGACCTTCACTGTAATTGTATAAGCACCATCAAGTAACTGCCCTTTAAAAGATAATTGGTGTCACTTGGAAACACCACCCCAGTATCAGACTCTTCTGTGTATTAAGAAAACATTTTTATCTATTACTCTATTCTCCTTGTTTCTGTAGCCTGTGATTTTCACTTTATATCAAACTCCTTAGTGCTGTAGAATTTCACTTGATTTTAAATGTTGCCTTTCCCTCAGCAGAGTATGGATGAAGTCAGACTAATAAATCTTGATTTTTATTAAATTCTCAGCTGCCCCCAAGACTTGAGAGGGAAGACTATTGAAGTTACCACATCAGATAGTCAATGTGCTTGCAAGAGTCATAAAACTTACATCAGATGTGGTCGGTTAGGAGGCCTGGTGGCAGACGTTTGCCTCTTGTGCAGCAGTGAAATCCAAAGATACTAGTTTCTTTCACAGTATTTTGATTCCAAACGTGTGAAATAAAGAATTACAGTGAATGCCAGCTAAAGAAAAACAAAACAAAACTGATGACAGAGCTTTGTACGCAGCAAAACATTAAAAGTGAGTATTTAGCCTGGGACAATGGAGGTTCCCATCCCAGCAAAAGGTCTGCCGAGCAGAGCTGTGGGTCGTGTCCCAGCTGTGCTGGCTGCTCTCAGCTGGTGCTGAAGGAGAGAGGGCTTTTGCACATCAGATACAGGGAGCATTTTTTTCAGAGCTGTTTTTCTAGCTGCTCAAGTCAAGGCAGAAGTTATGACGGATGTGGGCATGATCCTTTTGTCTTGCCCATGCTGTGAATTAGTCTATATGGGGCTAAAATCAAAGCACTACAAACAAGCACCACTTCCTTCCACCTAGGTGGATCTGCAGCTGCTTTCCACTGGTCAGCATTTGATCAGGCAATGAGACCTAGCACTTGGCACCACCATTTGATTGGGTGTCTGTTTGGGATTGCACGTATCCTAACCTTTCAAAGATCATTGATGAGTGGAGAAACAGTTAATGGTTAAAGGGCAGACTGAGCCAGAGCTGGATTTGAACCAGCTGCAAGTGAGAGACTACACATGGCCTGAAATTTGTCATGTGTGGTTTGCTGAAGGGTGTTTGTTTGCTTTAGCCAGCAGCAGCCAAAAGAACTTTCAGACTTTGTGGAACAGAGAACAAAGGCTTTTGATTTTGGCATGAAGTGTCTCACTGAACTCAGAACTACTGGACAGTAATGTCTGCAAGAGTGGAAAAAATCCTTTGTGTGAGGACTTGGCAACTGTGGATGCTTTGGACTGTGCAAACTGGTGCAAGGGACAGAAAAGACCAGGCAAATGTAGATGCCTTATGGTACTTTAAAAGCCCATAGTAAAGATAAAGCAGAATGCTCTGCCTGATTTCTGTGCTTCTCCAGAGATACTATGCAGCCAGAAACTCAGCTTCACCAGCCAGTTCAATGGCTTTACAGGGTAAAAACGGCAACAGGAATATCCCTGAGTTTGAAACTCAGTCAGGAAAAGCTAGAACCCTTTCTTCTAATTCCAGTCATCTCTTCCAGATATGTTGCTGTATGATGAATTTATGCAGATGTGTATGCAGACTATACATCAGTATTCACAGACACTCTGTAATGCAATCATGCAGCTAATGCTACTGGGGGGCCTCTTAGAGGGTGAAATGGTCCCTTGCTAGAATAGAGCAGAACTGTATTCTGGAACAGCCACAGTAATTCTGCACTTCTCTGAAGTTTCAGGGTGTTGCTTACATTTTTTTATTTTCTGTAATGCCCTGTGTCACTGCAGGAGGGCGGGTCCAGATGCATCCCAGGTAGTTGTCGTTAGTGAAGCTGAAGACTCTGGCGACAGTGCAGCAAATTTTTACATGGTTGTATCGGTGAGGTTGGGGGGAGTGGAGCCGACATTCCTGCTGGGTACATTCCCCTCTAAGTCAGGAGCTTCACGTCTCGCTCACAGCTGGGCTGCTAAAGCAAGCACTGAGAAAAGCCCGGCCACTCCAGCATTGACCAAGAACAACAGCATCTACCCAGCAGCCTCATCAGCTCTGCCTTCTTTCTTGGGGAGGTTCTGCCTCCTGCATGGCCTTCAGACTCCTCTTCTCTCCTCAAGTGTGTTTTTCCCATCTTCTTGCACCACATCACTTTTAAAATGGACCAGATGAAGTATTGAAGAGGGGCTATAACATATGGTGTCCCTCTGGACAAAATGCCTCTTGCCTGTGATGGAACCACATCTTGCAGACTTACTTCTCCTGTCCTCATTCTGTGAATGATGACAAAACCTCATTTTGCCACTATTCCTGGAAAAGACCCATGTTAAATCAATAAGAAAAATCCACAAAATTATGGTGGAAAGCACAACAAGAAAGTGAAACATTCAACCTTAATTGGATATTCCATTGTTTGAAACCACTGTTCTCATTCTGACAGCAACAAGCAGAGACAACTGCTGAAATCCCAGACCCTGCTGTATGAAGCTAACAGGAGCTCCTCAAGTGTTTGGTTTGTTGGAAGGAAAAATGAAATTAATACTTCCTTAATAAAGAAAAATAGGTAACATTTTTAACATAATGAGATAATCATTGTTTACTCCTGTGGTATATTCATTATACCTGATCAATTCCTGTCATCATAACCTAGGTGCCAGAAGTTAATCTATTAGATTTACACTGTAACTCAGCATTTATTAGCAGCATCATTACTTTAAAGCGTTTACAGAAATGGAGTGTCAGATGTCATTCTACTTTTTTATCAGTTTTGGCCTTCTTTTTTTTTAAGTAACACTGTCAATTTAAAAGCTGCATAACAAATGTCTTTCTCTGTATAGCCAACTGCACAGTTTTTGAGATCTAATTCTGTGCACAGTGCCTGCTGTTTTCTTTGCTTGCCTCTGCAAAGGGAAAGCAAGACGGCCAGCTTCATTTTGCTTTATAGCCAATTTCACTTTCAGGTTCAGGAGGGTGAAAAATGTGAAGTAAGCAGAGTGGGGGGATGAAAAAAACCTGTTTAAAAGTGACTTTTGCTTTAAATGAAAAGATTAAAAAAAAAATGCTGTGGAATGGTTCTGCTGCAGTACACTTACACAGTTATTGAGTATTAGAATATTCCATGTGTGAGTATTAAATTGCCTTTCCTGGCATGAATATGCTGTTTTCACCAGTCTTGGCTTAGAGTTGATTTCTTTTGAATAGCATACTTTAGAAATTCTTTTAGGCGCTGATTCATTGAAGGATTTGTACACAGAGCTTAGATTTCCTTCTAGCTGTGACAGAGTATATGGGCAAGAGCAGAACTAGCTTTAAAGCTGTTCCAAATGTGCTGTTTCAGGGTGGCTGACATGGTTTTGATCCAGTTCTTTAGAGCAGAAGGGGATGTAAAATTGTATGACTGTAGAGTCATACTGGGGCTTGGGGTGACATTGGCAGGACAGGGGCTGCCAGGTCAGGATGTGGGTCTGGCTCAGGTTTAACAAGCAGCTGAACACAAGTTGAGGGTGCTGAGCACAGTCCTATCACTGCCTCTTCTGCCCTTAGCCGTGTGTCCCCACTCTTCTCCTGCGTATTGGCCTCTCAAGGTGACACAGTCGCTTCATCTCCATGGCCTGGTTGGTGTTTTGCATCTTAGCTGATGTGCATGTTGCTAATTGCAAGAGTGGCCTCTGGGTAACATTATGATCTGTAAATTCTAATAGATCTTGTCCCATGCAGCTCCTGAGACAATTATGTCTCTATGATTAATGAATCTTCTTTAACTGCCCACTTCACAGCTTTATTACAGCCAGTAAATCTGGATGGTTTTTTTATCCAGCTTCCTTTTTCTTTTTTTGGCCACTGCTATCTTAGCGTATATAAATATATATGTATATAAGCTTTTCCCTTTTCTATCTTTTTTTTTTTTTTCTTCCCACTGGCTATCTGGTTCTTTAAATCAAGATCAATTTCTTGAGGTATCACCGTCCTCCTCCTGGATCAGTGAGTATCTCAGTTCTGGCTCAGATCATCATGTAACTGGGTATCATTGTCCTTGAACTATTGTGTTTCTTCCTTTCTCTCTACAGTCAGTACAGGCTTGGGCCAGTCCTCTCTAAGATGCTACTTTGTTCTACATGCTAATTCGATCTCAAACTCCATGTGTAAGCCTCTTAACAGCAAGTGCATAAAGCAGTCCCTTAGCAGAGTTTTTCCAGCTGTGTAGGATTTGGGCCTGTACATTATCTTGTCCCTACTCAATTCTGCCTTAAAAACTACTACTGGTGGTTTTCTGATGTGTCTGTTGTGTTGTGGTAGCAGCTGATGAGACTTTTAGGGGTTTATCTGGGGCTGTGCATGAACAACCTCACAGTGACCTGAGCCATTGTGAGGTTGGGAAAACCTGTGCCTTGCTTGGGCTGAGGAGGTCTGCACAAGGAAGGTTGCATATGAATGTGCCCCAGGGCACTCTCCAGTGGGTCACAGGCATATGTACCGCATCAAAACACAGACACTACCCCAAAGGTGTGAGCGCTTAGAAAGTCACCAGCCCTAGCTAAATCTGGAGCCTTCAGGGTAGCCTAGAAGTGCATCATGGAAGCAAGAAAAAGAGCGTGGTCTCAGAATTGGAGCTGTTCAGAACTTTGCTCCCTTGCCTGGTCCCTGGGGCAGAGCCCACTACCACATCTCCAGGTGGAATGGATCAGAAGGTACTTTCCTCTGCAGAAGAGGGAGAGAGATGCTTTTCGCTCCCGTGGTGCCTCTCATTGGCAGTCTTCAGTGCTTAGCAAAATTCTTGATCATTTTGACAGCTCTTGTCATCCTACTTCTTTTGAAAGAAAAGATTTCTCATTTCTTGTTTCATCAGAAAATGAAAGCCCAGCGAACGAAAAAGTCTGGCTCAGGGTCACATTAGTGGAGGATCTAATCTTGTATCTATGTAGTTCAGTACTCTGTGCAGGCACTATTTACGTCTGCAGTTGTGAGTTGCCAAAACTACACGTTGGCTTGCCCTTAGCACAGATGTAAAAGCTCAGACTTGGTTTTCATGGGCTACTACTGTCTTTTGCTGTAATCAGCAAGTCCTGCTGACCGAACTTCTCCCACATTGACAGAGCGTAGAGTAAGCTCCTTAAAAGATACTGACTCTCACATCATGATACTAAATGAAGGCTTAAATGTGTGTTACACCAAGGATTTTTAAGGATAAATAATCCATACTGCCTACAGAACATATGGTCCTGAAGCGCTCCAGATGGATTTGAGCTGCCAAGGTTGTAAATTACTTTTTCCCAGCTGGAATTAGGTCCCATTATGGGAATGTGTTCATGACTTCCAACTTGTTAGCATCTCTGTTATGGAGAGGTGGTGAAGGGTATCTCTGTTGCAGCTGCTGTGTCCATTTCCTCGGGGCAGCAGTCCATGACAGGCCTGAGAAATCCCTTGTTTTGGTCCATGTGATGCAGGATACTATCAGCAGCCTCTACAGAGACAGAGGTGGCTTTTCCTGACAGGAGAGCTGGTTCTACAGAACAGCATTGCTGTTGCAAAAACTGCTTTAAGTTTAGTTCTTGTGCTTGGAATAAAGTCCAGTCCCAGCTGGAGTATCTTCCAGCTAGAGAATGAAGAAAGCGAGCCCAAAGAGTGTGGCAATGTCCTGTCCACTGAGGGCTCTCCCTTGCTCTCCCTGCATTAGAGGACAACTTGCCCTCTGTGACTGGGCCAGCAGTGGAGGGGCAGCTGCAAGGCACAAAATGCCTGTAAGCCATCTGGCCAGATGCTCCCATGGCGGAGGACTATGCTGGTCAATGGTGCCTGTGGTCTCGTGGAACAGTCCTGCTTGGCATTTGCTGCTCTCCTCAAGTCTCTTAGGAGCTTCATCCAGTACCTAAGGAGGTAAGCGTGGCCATGAAGCTCAGACCTAAGGTCTGGCCAGCCCAGCATCCTGTGTCCCAGAGTAGCAAACATGGATGCCCTAATAATGGTCACCCTTTAGCCTAATCTCCCATTCTCTAGAGATCTGTGGCTCCAGGACTTCCTGGAATCAGAGGAGTATTCTTTCTATTCAGATTTCTATTCCCACTTGAGAGCTGTTTAAACCATGGGCATTCACCTGCCCTGTGGCAAGGAGCTCCACGGTTTTGTGATATGAGCTGCACAGAACCAGCTCCTTTTGGCTGCTTGGAGTTTGCAAAGAGAACTGGTGTATTTAACTCTTGGGACGCTAAATCTTTGGTAAATATTTGTGCTATTGTGTTCACGTCTGAGGCAGAGTCCTTTCCTTCCACTGCTGCAGAGATGCACTCTGTCACAGGAGACCTATCTATCTGCTCCCCCACAGGTCATGTCTGGATTGAGGCTGATCAATTTTACAAGGTTAGATCTTAGGGAAGTGTGACAGAAATCCAACAATTTACATTCAATGAGGGGAGAGAGAGAGAGAGACTTTTCTGTGGCCCAACACAATTGTAATGCTTGGTTGCTGTGGGGAGGGCAATGTTCTCAGCAAATGCAAATGGATTGTCCTTTCCTCACCTTAGAAGTCCATAAGGATCTCTGTTTTCTGTCTCTCTCCTTCCTCTCCCCCTGCCCTGCAGATTTACATAGTTGGGTGGAACAGTGCACCATCTCTTAGATAATAAGTCTGCACAGGGAACAGCTAGACATCCATACCAATAAAATGTTGTTTTAATGATGGCAATTTTCTGGCCCATATTAATTTATCACATTCTACAGAGAGCACTTTGTTATGAAGATACCCTGTCAGATGCTTTGCCTGCTTTATTGAAAGGTAAAGAGCAAAAAAGCTTGCAGATCTGGTAAGAAAATGTTTTAATTGTTTTTGGAACATGGATAATTTGCTGGTTTTATTGAATATGTACATTATACATATTAAATTTTTCTTTTATATAGTGCTTTTGCTCTGAGACTCTCTGTCCCCAGAACTTTCAGTATTTAATACAATAAATATTCTATATGAACAATCATTAAAGATCACCCTTAGACGCATCAAGAGGATGAATTTAGGCTATGGGAAAAGGCTTGTGAAATAATTTGTTCTGTGACTTTCAACTTCCCAAAAAGGCTCAGGAGCTATTTGCAAACTTGGACCTCAATGATGTCATTCTCCTCCTGAAAAGCAGGTCCCTGTTCCTGTCCCTGCCACATCCCTCTCCACTGCTGTGGCTGTAGGAGCTTGATGATTTGTTTCTCAGTGCATGTTGGAGCTGAAGTCCAATGTGCACCAGATTGAGAGAAATAGGAATTAAATCCTTGTGAAAATAAGAGTAATGAAGCTCCACAGCACTTCAGTGTTTTCTTGTGCAGGTGACACAGCTCTGTAATGACAGTGTTGGAGCCCCAGTGCAGCAGCTCATCTTTCCTGGCATCTTTGTGAGCCACCAGTCTGCTGGTCTCCTTCCCAATGGAGACTTGCTCCAAGTGTGATGAGCTGCCTAACTTTGGCCCAAAGCCACTTAAGGCGCACTCCTTTTGGGGAGACAAAAAAAAAGAGTATTTTTAAAGATCCAATTAAAGTCTGTTACACTGGGTGCTTTCAGTGCACATACACACAGGGTTTCCCTGGACAACCCTCTTCTTGAGCAACGTGGTTGCCAGTGCCCTGGCAGAGCCAACTTGCGTGGAGCCGGCTCGGCAGTTCTTGCTGCGGTCTGAGGCATCCTGAGATAAGGGGAGTACACAATCAGCTGCAGCTGGCTCTGAAACGTACACATCTTGGATGGGGTCATCACTTACGGGCAAGTGCTATGTGTGGAGACATGAAAAGGTGGGACAGATGAACCACATCATGTCTTGACCTATACTAAACTGCAGGCCTTGCCAAGTGACTGCCTTTGTTAGTGACTTTGCAATGAGTCCCTCTCTTATCCTCTGCACCTGGCTTTTGGGACCATGCGGCAAAGCTGACGCTGCTCTGACAGATTTCTCTTTTGCGTGTCCAGGGGTCGGTCTGAGGAGCTGTGGAAAAACCCCCCAGCTGCTTGTGCTGCTGCCAGTACTCAGGCCATGGTCACAGCCCAACCGTGAGAGGGAGAGAGAAGAAAATGGCAGAGGACCTCATCACACCAGGTCAGTGTGCTTTGCCAAAGCATCATCAGTGAGCAGGAGCCGGGTTTTGAGATTGCACTTTGACCCTGGGGATACCTTAACCAATGTTTCGTTTCTTTCCTCTAGCTATGAAAGGAGGTTAATCATTTTTCTCAAATGTACTAGAATACTGCAAAATAATATACACTAAAAGATAAGCTTTTGCAATCAGGCAGGCCTGGCAGCGCTGCTAGTCATCATATGGTGTTGATAGCAAATCATCATTTAAAAGGTCAGCACTTTAAATCTTCAATTTCTAGCAGTAGAGCTTGTGCTGGATGGTGCTATTTCAACAAATGTTTGTCGTGGCAGGCATTTATTGGTGTGTCCTCCATTCTGTTTAAAGATTCCTGTTTTACTCCTTGAGGACAGAAAAGAAATAAAGGGAGAGGTAGGGAAAAAAATAACAAAGGGATAAAAGCCACAGCCTATTTTATACAATTGTTCCCTACATTGCACGCCCTTGACTATCTGCATTGTCAGTCCCACGGGTTATAGGTAGCAGATGGATAATAATTGAAAATTATGGCTTGGAAGGCAACTTATAATCTAATGAATAGCTTATGGCACCAATTTTCTTCCCTGCCAATGCTAACAAAACAGGACAGGGAAAATAATCTGATGAAGGCAAGAGTAAAATTGGCACAACAAGCTGCCAGCGGGATCCTCTCATCAGCCCTAAGCTCTCCTTCAGGTACTAAAACATAGAGGTGTTTCCTAGAAATACTAGAACAGGGCTCATGCTGAGCACTGCTCAGCATTTCCAAGAAGCACTGAACGTTCAGAGTCTTCCTTGGGCTGTTGCAGGTGTTCAGCACCTTTATGGAGGAGCTGAGTATCCCCAAAGATGGGGCTCTTGCAGGGGTCTGCACATCGGCCACTTACTCTCTGCACAATGTACGTTTGCTCTTTAGAAAGGCTCTTACACCCACTCCCAGCCATTCAGGTTTTTTTGTGACATTAAAATCCACAAAAGAAAAGGATGCTGTCAGTGCAGAAATAATACGGTAGGATGTAATATGGGACAAATTCCAAGCCTATAGATTGAACTGAGAATTTGGGAAGCATTTAAAACAAATCCTGCAAACAGAGCAAAAAGAAAACCAAAACAGACCCCCCCCCCCCCCCCGACTGGTGCCTTTCCTCCAATGATGGTCTCTTCCTTCCTTTCAGACTTCATGTAATTTGGAACAGGAAACAAGAGATCCGTTTAACTTCCCATTTACAGCTAGTTTCACTGTCCTGTATCCCAAATGTCTGAAGACAATGCTGCTTTCCCTTGACTCACAGCATTATTAGGGAATGATAACATGAAATGGGAATATTCTTTCTTATCGGACAGAGTTACTGACAGTAAATTAGGTCATACTGTCTAATAACATTTTTAAAAGATGTCTTGAAGTGTAGTGGACAAGGCTGATTAATATATATCTCACATCTGTCTGTGTGTGTGAGTGTTCAAAAATCAGTGTCCTTTTAAATGATGTTCTGAGCTGTAACTATTTCCTCCTCCATCCACAGATAGTGTTACATTAAGATGCCGTAGTTCCACACAGGGTTTATGCCAGCATCAGCCTCATGGTGCTGCTGAAACCAGCATGCTTGTGCCATCCCTCATGTCTGTGCTGCCCTGTGTGCAGCTGGATGGTGAAATGGAGCAGGAACTCACCTATGTCAACAATTAAACTGCCAACATCCTACACACCCCTCCTGGCAATTAACCCCCCTTTATTTTCAGCTGAATCCATGTTCAGATTGGGCAAAAATATACTATATGAAAAAGAAAACCTACTTGCCTCAAAAGAAAGTGGATGGACCAGCTGCTATCAGTCTGCAAGAGGATTCTGTGGTTCAGAGGCCAGGGCTGGAGCCATGTGTCACACTTTCGCCTCAGTCTCCCATTTCATGCTAAGTGGCTCTGTAGAGATGCCAGCAGTAAGTCTGGGCAGTCCCTGCACAAGCACACAGATCTTGGAGGGTTTGGAGTTTTTTTAAATTGTTTTGTCACTCAGTAGCTCAGGTGCTGAGGATTTTCTTTGCTCCCCCTTTCTCAAACAGCCACCATAGAGTTCCTTTCCAGGGTTGTTGATGGCTACTTGTAGCCTTGCACATTAATGAAGAAATTGAAAATAAAGATATCTGTCTTCAGCTATCAGAGTAAATGGTGATTTTTCACTTCTTGACTGACTCAATTTAAAAGTAGCAGACAAAAGCATGCCATGGAAAGGAAGCAAAATGAGATTTTTTCTGGAAGGGAAATGGAGACTCCCAGCTCTTCCAGACAGCCATAGGAAAGAAACTTCCCTCAGAATGTTTTTGCTGCCCTAGGGAAACACTCAGTCCTCCTCCTCCCAAAGAAACAGTGTGTGGGATCCTGTGAGGGGTATTGAGCTGGAAGGGGAAAATCTTAATCTCAACAACTGGTGATGATCCATTACTAGGGTGAGTCTGGGCAACAGAAGAGACAGATTATGCTCCACAGGAATATACATGAACTTTAAAAAGGCACAAGTGTTTTCAAGCCAGCTGCTGAGGGCAAGGGATGCAGACACTGTGGGGAGAAGTTGCTCCGGGGAAACTTCAGTGTTTCACTGCTGCTAGCAGTGTATCCAGACGATTCTAACAAGTGTGTAAAGCTGAAATTCAGTCAGCAGGGCTCAGAATTTGACTATTGGAAGCTGCTGCATCCTTTGAAACTGGAGTCTGGAGAAGTATACTTGTTGCAGTCTCCTTTGAGGCAAATGCCATTCATTGGTCACTTTTGGAACTAATTTTAAAAGTGAAGACAAGTATGGCCTTTTCCTATATCTAAGTTTAATAAGCTTCACTTTTGCCCCTGACAGTGCTTCTATGATGTCTTTTCTGGCAGAGACAGTAAGCCTGACCCTTCCTCTCACTTTAGGAGAGGGAGACAACACGTATCCTGGTGCTCACAGGGGCTGCCACCCCAGCTAAGGACATCTCTGAAGGATGTGCCTGAATTCTACCTAGAGACCCTTGTGGCAACAGTTTGGCAGCAAGCGCTGGCAGGGGGAAAGCCTACCAGCTTGTGCTGACATCCTCCTAAGCATTGTCCCCAGTATATGGGGGCTCCTGTGAAGCTCTGCTTAGGAGATTCTGATTGTATCCCTTTTAAAACATTCTTGCTACAGCTTCACCGTCTCTTTTTATAGCCCTGAGGCCAATCACTCGCACAGAACTAAATCTGCTGTTCTACTCCCTAGTACTGAATTACCCATATAGACTGTTATCCTCACTTTGCTTTGCCTTTTTCACCTTTTTTGAAAGCCTGTTATACAGTCCAGTCTCACTCAGAGCCTTCATGTTTCATAGCTGCATGCTCCCCTTCAAGGACACCTGAGAGCACACTGCCTACTGGCTAAGGCAGAACACTGCAGCCATAAAACACTGAGCCTGCAAGAGAGCTCTGGGCATGGCACATGAGCGCAGGGGCACTGGTCGGACATGCAGGGCACCAGGTCCTTGTTCCAAGTCTTGCCATCAGTCCTTAAGCATCTGACTACTATTTCCTCATCTGTTTGGATGGGGTAGGAATTATGCATTGACTCCACAATGTGGTGCTGATCTCACCCGAGCTCCTGTCACTCTGCACTGCAGTTACTGATGGTTCAGAGCCAGTGTCACTGGGCAGCTACTCTTCAGAAGTTTTGTGTCTTGTGTGCAGCTTCTACAAACAAGCAAGCCAGCATCTATCTGTGCACTCCAAGAGGCGAGACCAAGTGTCACTCTAAAGAAAAGAATAAAGACTTTTGCTGAGTAGAAACCATAAGCCAAAAAACCCACCCCAAACCCCAAAAGACACAAAAACCCTTTTATTGAAAGTCTTATCTTGTTCCTACTGAAAGAGATATTTGCTTTGAAATGGAATGGAACTTGTTCTGCATGTCTACAGCTATGTCACATTTCCGAGCAACAGCTTTGCACTCCAAGCATCATTTAAAACAAAGCCAGGGCTTTGGTGCCTCATCCTCTGGGCAGGAACTACAATCTATTCCTCTTCCCAGATGAAGCAACATTCTGCTGGGAGTTCTCAGGAGCCTGTGATGATGGAGCCACAGTATCTTAAGTGATGCCTTCTCCTTGTAAAATGGTGTTTATCTATTCCTGTAATGCCCCGGGAGATCTAGGCTGACAAAGAATTAAAAGGAACTCATAGTTTATTATTGTAGCACAACTAAACAATGGCCAGGACATTGGAGAGACAGGCTACTCCTGGCGGTGCATGGTTTTAGGGGTCTGTCTGAGCCGTTTATGGAGAAGAAAACAAGATGTAGAGGACAACACATGAGAACTAAGGAGAACAATACAGGGGGTGGGAGGGTAGAGAGAACCAACACAAACTGGGGTTCACTGAGCACAGCAATATCCTTTTCCAGGTTTGTTCTTCCTGAATAGTTCTTTACACCCTTACTCACCTGAAGACAGCCTGACTTGCAAAGGTTTTCTAAAAGGTCAAGTTAGGAGTGAAACTTCGTAAAACTAATGCAGGGATGGCTTTGGATAATGAGGTGCTAAACAGGAGTCCGTTACAGAGGTATTACTGGTACTACTTTGCTGGTAGAAAAGAAACACATACCTATAATTTTTCTAGGAGTGGATTCAGATTGTTTTCTTCTTGAGTCTTTTTCAACTTTTAGCATATCTTGCTAAAATCTTGTTATTTTCACACTTCCCACAGATACCTGCTATACTAATGTTAAGACATTCTTGAAACAGGCCACCAGGATCAACTACAGGCTGGGTCAAATTTCTGTGGGTGTTTGCTGATTACAACCACCTTTGTTTTTAGTGTGTGGTGAAGCCCACGCAAGCCAGATGCCTTTTGGGCTATACTGCATCATGACCCAGTAAGCAGAACATTATCAACTGGGCCCTGTGGCACTAGAGGATATGAGACCTTTTCTTTGTATTTTTATTGCATTGCTTTGCAGGACAGTTTGTGGAGGCTCAAGGCTTGCTTAAAAGATAGCTGATTTCAGAGGCAGAAAGGCCTTAGGTTTTATCCGTCATTCCTTGCTTTGTTTCACTTACAATTGTCCTGATAAAACAAAATGAAATTTCTCTTGCAACAAGCCAGAAAGGGAATTACAGCTTTAGCAATAGAGATTTCTGCTATCAGGGGAGATCTGGATGTCCAACTGGTGATGCTGTGTGATGAAGCTACTGCTTTTTTCATTTGAGAGCCATTAGCTTCAATTTCCAGCAATCCAGCTATCCCTGTGGATACTGATTATATCTTGGCTGTGGTGTAATGAGATGCTTAGCTACAGCAATTCTTGTCGCAACTGAACTTATCCTTAGGTTGGCAGCCGACAATGAAATTGTGAATTTACGTTCTCAGGCTCTGTGAGGGCTTTACTGTCCTCCTAAAGTATTGGAATAGATCAGGCATATTCCATATTGCCTTCACAAGGTAAAATTTTCATTTCCCAGAAGCAGTGTAAGTAACTTCTGGTTAAACTTCTGCTTGTGACAAAAGTTTTATTGGTGCTAAGAGTAGGTGTTACTTGCTAAGAGCCAAACGTAAGCAGTCGCACTCTGCACAGGGGTGACGGAAAGGGATTGAACTGATGAACAAAATGCAGTCGGTTTATCAGTTCATTTGCATATACATCAGAAAGTCATGCCACTGCTCTTTAAGTACAGGACAGGAGTTAACAAATAGGATCAGAGAGATGCATTTTAGACAGTGTTTTTCCACAGGAACAAGGAATGATCTTTCCCACTTGGTTTTTCTGTTATTCAAGTGATGGACATGTTGGAGGTTGGAAAGAACAGAAAGATGGGATCTTCGTTCTCAGCGTTACCACTAGCTTGACATCTGGCCTTGGGAAAATCAGTAGAATTGACTCGGAAGAAAAATATAACCTCCAGCAAAAGGGAAACACAAACCTGAAAACTTGCTGCAAATCAGCATGTTTGGGAATGCTACTGCTGTGCTTCCTGGGAACTGTGATTTGCAACGTCATTCTCGTCATCTTGTCAACAGTGCAGGCTCGTGCTGCAGTGCAATCCTCGTATCGAACTGCAACCTGCTCTTCACGGAGGGGTCACGGGAGATGAAATCTCTGCTTAGAGATGTCTAGAGGAGATGGGGGCCATCTGTTTTTACAGTATGTTGTTTTTCAGCCAAATGTCTTCCAGATTTTCTTTTAATGAAAATTTCCCATAATTAACCACAATTTCTGTTAAAACCTGCTTTAGTAGAAAAATGTTCACCAATCCTATTTAACAGACTTCTTATGCTTCATTTTCCCTGCAAAGAGGATATCTGCTCTGCCCTGAAGAGCAAAGTAATCTCCACAGATAGGCCCCTCCTCCCACCATTATTATTTGCTTTAATTGAAAAGCATTTTAACTGTTAGCAAAGTTCCAGCCTCTGTCACTACACTCAATTATTCACAGCAACGGACAGAGACTTTGACAGACTGCAGGGACACGAATGCAGCCTCAGGCTGGGACGCCTGGCACTCTGGTAATTTATTGCAGCTGATTATGCAGACTGGCAGAAACTCGAGGACACTCCTTACAATAAATGTTCAGTCCATAATCTATCACTACCTGAAACACAAACTGGATAACGCAGTTCCTCAGCCCCAACGGAGTCGGAAGGCGGCTGTTCATCGCCTGAGACACAAAAGGTAAGGCCATTTTCTTTAGTTTCTTGGGTGGTGATGCATTTACTGCAGCATTAGTACAGCTAAACCGATTAGTACTGTTGCAGCATCAGTGCAGTTAAACCAAAAAACGAGATCATGAGTGTTTATACAGAACTAGGATATGTCTCAAAACTGTGACGCTCAGAAAAAAATCCCTACATGCTGTACTGCCATGTACTGAATCTTCCCTTGTGTGGTGGTTTAATCCCAGCCAGCAACCAAGCACCACCAGCTGCTCACTCACCCACTCCCTCCTCTCCAGAATTGGGAGGAAAAAAGTAAGAGATAAAAGATTGAGATAAAAACAGTCTAAGAACTAAAATAAAATATAATAATAGCAACAGCAATAATAAAACATAGTATCAATGATAGAAATGAAGAGTAATATAGCTAAAAGAGACGAATAAAACACACGAAAAGACAACTGCTGCACAACGCAACTGGTCATCCTGCCCTCGCTGACTGATGCCCAAGCAGTTTCTGCACTGAATGTGACATTCCATGGTACGGAATATCCCTTTGCTAGCTCAAGTCAGCTCTCCTGGATGTGCTCTCTCCCAGCTTTTTTGCACCTGCTCACTGGCAGAGCTCAGGAAACTGAAAAACCCTTAGCTTACAATGAGCATTACTTAGGAACAACTAAAACATCCGTGTGTTACCGACATTATTCTCACGCTAAATCCAAAACACAGCACTGTACCAGCTACTAGGAAGAAAATGAATTCTACCCCAGTGGAAGGCAGGACACGTCAAGAACTTAGAGATCACTGGACTTACAGATCACTGGAAGAGATTTGATATGAACAAGTAGGACAAGTAATTTGATGCATCAAAAGTTTTCAACCACGTTCAGCCCTGCCTGAAAACTCAGCACTGATCAGCAAGGGGAAGACCTCAGTGTGGTAAAGAACTCTTTCTTCTCCATTAACACCAAAGAACTTAAAGGGTTTGCTTTCCTGGTCGTGTATTCCTCAAGGGGATGATCTCCCATGGTATGAATCTCTAAGGTGTGCTTGCAAACCTCAACCTAGAAGATGATCCAACCAATAGGTTTTCCTGAATACATGGAAATGTCTTGGCTCCCCTTCGAATACCCCCTAAGTCCCAGAGGCTCCTAACCAGCACTCACTGCCAAGGCTAGCTGGCATCCGGAGTGTGCCTAGACTATTCTTACGGCTTGATCTCCCTGCTGTGTTAGTGTAGCACTTTGATTTAAAGATTGCCCGAGAAATTGAAATGCCCGAGGAAAACATTTCACCAGATCTAAACTTTGCCCGTTTGATTTCCCCTGGTTTTCCACATACACTGTTTATTAACTGAAGAAGATGGCTATGAAATACATCAATATTCATCAGTACAGCCATTTGCTTTATCCTGGCCACATCCATCTCCACTCTCCCCCAGTTCCTCTCAGTTAGTCCAGAACCTGTTGCAAACAGATGTGACGTGGGCTTCCCTCCCCCTTTTCCTGCTTGACCAAACTTTGAAATAGTCTATCAGGAAGTGACCGACCTGACACCCCGGGCGAGCCCTGACAATGTGCTGAGCAGGTCCTTCTCCTCGCAGCCACATCCGCTGAGCGCATAGTCCCTGCGAAGTGGCTTCCTCTCCAGGGGACATCTGTTGACAAACAGTGAGGAAGGCGAGGGAAAAGAAAAACAAACAACAAACAAAGTCCAAACCCAGCCTTGCTTTGCAGTAGCAAAAACCACAAATGCAAAGCCCTGGACTAAACGTCTTCCCTTTCCTGTTTTGCTCAGGGCTCTTAGCTCGGTTTTCTCTCAGTAGCCAGTGCTCTGATCGCTCCCGTTCTTCCGCCACAGCAGGTTAACACCGGCGCTGGTGGGCGGAGACCCAGAGCGGGCCGAGGGAGTCTCACACGGGCAGGCTCATCTACCTCTCGGACGTAAAAATTCCTCCCGTCACCTTTTCCTGCCAGCGCGACCCCGGTAACATTTTTTAGGCCACCCAGACCCCGCGTAGTCCCGGCGGGCCCCGCTCCGTGGGGGTTCNCGCGGCGGGAGAGCCTGCCGTGCGGGGGCCGCCGAGCGGAAGGAAGCCGGGGATGGGCGCTGCCCGGGAGTGCAGCTTCTCCCGAGGGGCAGGGAGGGAGGTGGCCGTGTGAGGTGCACCGCCTGGTGATCGACTGGAGCAGCCCGAGAGAGGCGCTTGGTGCTACATCCTGGCGCTGCTGCAGTGTGTGTGTCTATGTAGGCAGAGCCCTGGGCTGCCAGGAGATACCTCCTGCCATCTCATTTTCTCTACTGAGCTGAATCCTGTAAGCAAACCAATAAAACCAAGCTCCCATCTCTTGCATCAGAGAGGCTGGAGACCTTGGTAAATACTGCAGACAGATTATATAAACTGAAATAGTCTCTGCTTATCATCACATACATCTTTTGAGGATGGGTTGTAGACTCCCTGCTAAAAGAAACAGCAGCTCTAAGTGAAAAAAAAATACCTGCCTAAGGAAATTAGCTGCTGGTGTGGGTCACTGGTTAGCATAAGGTAGAACAGGAAATAGAAAAGGAGGAGATTTAGCAAGTGAAGTAATTCAAGCCTTCATGAGTAAACAGGGAATGAAACAAAGGGTGCATGTATCCTGCCACCCACAGCACTCGAGTGGTAGAAAGAACGAGACAGATTATTGAAAATAAAGTCAAGAAAATTACAGGGCAATATCCAAAGCAATGGACTGAAAAATTACCAGTTATATTGTCAGCTATAAGAAATAGCAACGGCTCAAGCACTATTTCACGTTTGTGGCATGTTTGGATAACCCACAACCCGCACATGAGACCCGAAGGATCCTGAAGGTGATCAGTGGGAATGTGAAAAGCATTACAGGAGAGTAAAGAAGAAATTTAGGCTGTGGTTGAAGGAACAGTAAAAGAAACAAGAAAACAATTGGGAAAATGAAAGCGAAATTTGTATATATGTAGATACTGAGGGCAAGTAATGGTTTTGAGCCTGGGTAAAAAGAAACATGGCTTAGAACCAGAATGGAAGGGGCCCTAATTCATTACCAGTATGAGTCCAGTAATACATCAGTGGGAATCTGAATAGTGTCATGTTTCTCAGTTCTCTCCCTGCAGGGTTGAGTAAGTGTGGACTTGGTCGTGGATGGATCAAGAGGGTGGACAGTTCCTGCAACATGAACTTGAGAAGGTGAATATTTTGGCCAGCTTCCCCCTCAGCTCACAGCAAGCCCAAAAGAAATCCCATCTCTGAAAATCAAAGGAGGGAGCTGTGGCTTGACCTGGTCAGTTGCCTTCACCCTGACATCAGGTGACACCAACAGGAGCCAGCAGGACTGTGAGTTGTTGGGATTTTTTACTTACATTTTGTGTCATATAGTAACATTTTTGGGAGCTGTAGTGTATTATTCTCTAATTGTTGCATTATAAAATGATCTAGTATTAATAACAGCAGCTGAATTAATCATGACCATGGACAGACAATGCCTTTGAATGACCCTTGGTTGTTATGTGCCCCCCCAGACTCAAGACCTGAGCAGGCCAAAGCAAATCAGCAGCTGTGTCAGTGCAGAGGAGGGAGCTGGGGAGAGAGGGCTGGGGAACCCTAGAGTTTCAGAGCACTATTCTTTTTAACCCTTCAGTGGTCTATCTGCATGTATATGACAGAGATGCACCTATACAGGTCATCCTCCACACGTGGCTCATTGATTCATTGCTGTTGAGCTGCAGCAGCGCTTGGGAGGTCAGACCAGAGTGTTGGCTGTAATAGCTGACATTAGAACTGGCATCCAAAAAGCTTCCAACTTCTGAATGAAATAGAGCTTGGGAAACTTTTAACATAGGACTTCTGATTCCATCTTGATGTTATACAGACCTGAAGCTTACGTTTACAATTTCACGCCTCTTTAACAAGCGCTATTTATTATTACACTCTCCGTAATACAAGTGATCACAGAACTACTAGAATCGTAGACATGCATTTGAAAATGTGCATTTCAAAAGCCGGTTGGTGGGCAGGGAATCAGTCAAGTCCTGTAAGACAGATCTTAAACCTGGTTTGTTTCATTTTGATTTTTTTTTCTTTCTTTGCTTCTTCATGCAGTATCTGTCAGCTGTCAAATAAAGGAGATGGAGCAGCCTGTCTACACAACAGAATTGTTAGCCAGTAAAGCTGAGAATACATTAGATGTCTGGTACATCACGGGTGTTTGTTTGAGCTTCAAATCTCTACTTCCACATTCTGAACCTGGCACTTAGTAGGTATTTGACTTCTTTGTATAGCGTGGAAGACACTGTACAGCTGCAGGACTCTGTGATCTCTTGTCAGCGAGAATACTTCCAGCTCCCAACTGACTCTTTGTATCAATATCAGAATTATGTCCTACTTTGTCATGCTGCTTTCACCTTACTTCTTATTATGAATGCTAGGACTTTAACCATGACGTGGTTGAACACCAGCAATGTACAAGTCAGAGCAGTTGTACTTTCTTGAATATATATGTCATTTTTTTCAACACGTCTCTGAGAAAGTAAAGTGTACAGAATTCTGGAATATGTGCACTTAAGTAGGCAGTAAGTCTAGAACATATGGATGGCTGAATTCCAAACAACTTGTAACCTCACACTTGTCTTCAGTGTGTGCTTTTCTTCCTATATAGGGATGCTGCCTGGATGTGCAGAGATGGGATAAGGAAAGCCAAAGCACAGCTGGAGTTGAATTTGGCAAAGGATTCACAGAACAGTGAGAAGGGCTTCTACAGGTGCGCTGGGCAGAAAAGGGAGATGAAGGAAAATGCACATACCGCACCACCGCCACCTCTCCTGGTAAATAAGACAGGAGAACTAGTGGCAACTATCATGGAGCTGGCTGAAATACTCAGCAATTTTTTTTTTTGCCTCAGTTTTCAATGATAATCTCTCTTTCCAAATATCTCAAGACCCTGAATCTCAAGACTGAGACTCAGGGAATGAAGTCCCTCCCACCATAAGTGAAGATCGGGTTTGGTACTACCTGAGGAATCTGAACATATATGAGCCCATGGGACCCAATGAGATGCATTTCAGGGTCCCAAGGCTGCTGGCTGATGTAGTTGCCAAGTCACTCTCAATGATATTTGACAAGTCATGGCAGTCAGGCAAAGTCCCCAGTGACTGGAAAAAGGGAAACATCACATTCATTTTTCAAAAGGGTAAAAAGTAAGCATCTAGGAACTACTGACCAGTAAGCTTCATCTCCACACCCAGTAAGATCATGGAACAAATCCTCCTGGAAGATGTGTCAAAACATATGGAAGACAGGGAGGTGATTAGAAGAGAGCCATCATGCCTTCACCAAGGGCATAGTGTGTCTGACTTAATCTGGTGGTCTTCTGCAATGGAGTGACTGCACCAGCGAACAAGGGGAGAGCTATGGATGTCATCTACCTGGACTTCTGTAAGGCCTTTGGTATGGTCCCCACAACATTCTTGCTGCAAAATTGGAGAGATAGAGGTTTGCTGGATGGACTGTTAACTGGATAAGAAATGTGCTTCGAGGCTGCGGCCAAACAATGACAGTCAATGGCTCAGTGTCCAAATGGAAACCAGTAACAAGTCGTGTTCCTCAAGGGCCTGTACAGGCACCAGAGCTATTTAATATCTTTGTCAGTGACATATGCAGCAAGATTGAGAGCACCCTCAGCAAGTCTGCGGATGACACCAAGCTGAGTGGTGCAGTTAATTTGCTAGATGGAAGGGATATCACCCAGTGAAACCCTGACAGGTTTATGGAGTGGGTCAGTGTGAATCTCATGAGGTTCAACAAGGCCAAGTGCAAGGTCCTGCACCTGGGTCAGCACAGCCTCCAGTTTCAATACAGACTGGAGGATCAGTGGATGGAGAGCAGCCCTGTGGGATACTGGTAATGAAAAATTGGACATGAGACAGCAATGTGCGCGCGCAGCCCCAAAAAAACGATCATAATCCTGGGCTGCAACGAAAGAAATGGGACCAGCAGATCATTCTGCCTCCCTACTCCCCTCCCATGAGACCCCACCTGGAGCTCTGCGTCCTGCTCTGGAGTCCCCAGTACAGGAAACACATGGACCTGTTGGAATGAGTTCAGAGGAGGGTTGTGGAGATGATCAGAGGCCTGGAACACCTGTCCCATGAGGAAAGATTGAGAGAGTTGAGGTTGTTCAGCCTGGAGAAGAGAAGGCTTCAGGGAGACTTTGTTGTGGCTTGTCGATAAATAAAGGGGGCTTATAAGAAAAAAAACAGGGAGAGACCTGTTGCCAAGACCTATAGCGACAGGACAAGGGACAGCGGTTTCAAACTGTAAAGAGAGGGTAGCTTTACACTGGATGTAAGGATGAACTTCTTTACTATGAGGGTGGTGAGATCCTGGAGCAGGTTGCCCAAGGAAGTTGTGAATGCCTCATCATTGGGAGTGTCCAAGGTCAGACTGGATGAGACTTTTAGCAACCTGATCTAGTGAAAGATGTCCCTGCCCGTGGTAGAGAGTTGGGCTAGCTGATCCTTAAGGTCGCTTCCAACCCAAACCATTCTCTGATTCACTCTTATTCCAGACTTACGCCCCAAGACCAGGATTACTGTGCTGCACTGTATTTCATAGGCAGTCATGTATTCAGTAAAAATGCAGGATCTCATGTTCTGGAAATGGGCTTCATGATGACTTACGTGATCCAACCCCTGTGCTGGTCAGTTCAAACTTTGTGCAGAGTGTTATTTCTGGTTGTATGCTCTGTGTGATCTTCTCCTTAAATTGTTTCCTAAATGTATTGTAGATGCTTCTGGTAAACACTGTAGTTGCCTAAACTTTTCAGTTTCCTGGCTGGTATTAGAAGTTGTGGTAGAGCAGGGAGAGGCAGCCTGCTTACACACAGGCAGTACTGGGACACAAAGAAGATACCCCCGGTGGGCTATCCAATCTGATTTAGGAGTTTTATTGTTTTGTCTAAAGGTTGTGTCTGAGCGCCACGCGCAGCACCTGTCTGTTGTGGCATTCTCATAACAAGGTTACCTTTGTCTTTCAGTTGTGTCTTGGACAGGAGAACAGGACAGGACCAGTTGTTTTTCTTGTTTTAAAACTGACCAAGCATATAGCCTCAAAAATAATTAGATGCCTTATTTCCTTTGGTGCCAATATGAATTAATACCTAAACAGCTTTGTGATTGTACGAGAAGGCCTGTGCTTTCTGTGCAATCCAGCTTGTCTTAATCTTGCGATGCATTTGGCAGTTGTAGGGAATTTCTGACTTTGCGGTACTGTTTGTAATACACTTGCAGAAGTTTCTGGGGAGGTCCTAGCTAGTAGAATGTGAAAAAGTTATCTTTGACTACATCCAGTGGAAGCACCACGAACTAAAGCGTTAAGGTATTTTCTTGCCTTGGCTTTTCCCCCAGTGGCACATTTTCATAACTCTTTATGTGCAGGTGTACTTGAGATCAAGCGCAAAAATTGTGTGTTACTGGTGCATTGAAGCAGGTCCTCCATGGCTCCAGGATAGTGAGTGTAGTAAGGATTAGATCCAGTAATACCTCATTTTGATGTCTTTCTTTTACATAAAACCATTTCAATCAGACTACAACACGATACTAAGAAACCTGCAGTGAATGGGATATTGTATTTAATTTGCTTAGAGAAAGTGGTTTACTGCTTATGTTTTATTAGAAACTGGGGGAGCAGAAGTTTGTGCCTTGAAGGCAAAATGTTTCTCACAGCTTGGGTAAAAGAAGCTGTCAGACCTATCAAAAGTAAAGGCAAATTCTGTGCAGTCACTAAAAGCTTTTAAAAAGTCAGCATTTGTCTCTTATAAAAGGCTAGGTGCTTATGGCAGACGGACGGATAGACAGATAGATTGGTAGATACATGGACAGGTAGAGAGATGGATGGATAGATGATAGACGGATAGATAGGTAGATGGATGGATGGATAGATAGATAAATGGATAGGGGGGGAGAGAGAAAAGGGGATATAGAGAGAAAAGATCAAGTTGTTGCTCTGTAACAGGCGTCAGGTAGGGAGGCGGCAGGACCCCCCCCCCCACGGTGTTTCACACACCGAACGAGCCTCCGCAGCTGCTTCTCCCGCGGCACCGCCGGGGCCATGGCGCCGGGGTTCGGTTCCGTTCGGTTCTGTTCCGCAGGGAGCGCGGGGTGCATGCGCAGTGTGAGGCTCCCCCAAGATGGCGGCGCCCAGGGCCGGGTGGGCTGGCGGCTCTGTTTCGGGGCCCGGGGCCACCACGGAGTCGAGCGAGCCTCATCGGCGGGTGTGGGGGTGTCCCGGCCGCCCGGCAGGGGCAGGATGGGAAGCTCGACTCCGCCCGCTGCGGGAGAGCCGCGTCCGGGCAGCGCCAAGGAGGTACCGGGAGCGGAAGGATGGGAAAAACGGTGGGGACACCCTCAGCCGGGCACAGACACCGCGCACCAACCCACCCCGTGAGAGCTCCCCGCGCCTCCCCCGGCCCTGCTCGCCCCGTGTAGGTTCCCCCAGCTCCAGCAGCTCCTCCGTCGCCTGTTTTGCAGCCCCAGGTCACCCCAAACCCTGCCTGGCTGTGCTGAGCTGCCCATCCAGTGCCCTGGGTTCTCCGTCACTGCAGGTGCTGTTGGCAGTGGGGCAGGGAAGAGCTGCCTCTCCAGAAGGCTTTGTTGAAGGAGGGGCTCCAGCCGGGGCTGAGCTACGGTAATAATGGGGCTGTTTCTTCTTTCCCTCTCCCAGAGGCTGTGCTGAGGATGCAGGTGTCCATCCCTCCCCTGGAGATGCCTTGGGCTGCTCCAGCCTCGGGCTTGTGTGGGCTGTGTCCGCCTGGCCTTGCTCTCCTCCCGGCAAGGGGACAGAAGGGGACCAGAGGCACAACCCATGCTAACTGCGGGCAGGACCTGCTGAAGCTGGAGAGGCCAGGCAGAGGTAAAGAAGACGACACCGAAGGCCATCTGGCCGGCAGCTGCAGGCACCAGAGAGCCTGTGTCTCTGGGCGAGGAAGGATCCGTCTTTACAGTCCACAGCAGCCCTGGCTGCTGGCATGCTGCAGGCTCTGCCTGTGTCACCACCAATGTGGTGTGGCCATGTGGTTCATGGGCGAGCAAGGTGACGCATCTGGGGAGCCTTGTCTCCGAAGAGCAGTAAGACACCCATGACTATAAACTTTTCGTGCCTCCTCTGTGCCTCTGCCTGGGTGCAAAATTGGTGGCTGTGGGTGGGCACAGGGGAGGGGGTGACATGCGGTGGGGCTTTGGCTGAGGCCCCTGCTCATGATGTGAGACACCCATGTGTTCTCTCAGGTGGAAGACAGCAAAGGGTTGGAGTTAGAGGAGAAGAAGGGAGGAGAGGAGAAGGAAGCATCAGACATGTCAAATTATCCTGGCAGCCCTGACAGCAAGAGCATTGCTAATAATCTTTGCTAACACTTGGAGTGGGGAGGAGGGTACACAGTAACATGGCTGTGCTCTGGAGTGGTTTTAAAAACAGTTAGTTTGTTCAGCAATGACTGCATTAAAGAAGGATCTTTTCACATTTCAGACATTAACACTGTTTTCTTTTTTATGGTAGCCTTCAACTCTCTGCCTCTCCTCCCCAAAACACTCTACTTGCAATTCTGCATGAGCTGGGCCTCAGCTTTTTTTCCTTCTTTCCCTAAAGCCTTGCAGTTGTGAGCAATAATGTCCGTGGCTCTGGTAGCTACACGGTGTAGAAGAGCTGGTGCCCTGCTGCAGGTGCGGGCCCTACGTCTGAAGTGCTGGGGTCTGAACCCTGAGCCCTGAAGTGAACTTCTCACCTGGATGAATTTCCCAACCAGGTAAAAGGGGCTAAGGCTGCCCAGGTGCCTCCTGTTGTAATCAAGGGCAAGACTGGGTTGGCCTCTGTGTTTGCCACCAAGAAGATCTTTTAGCTCCGCTGCTGCTGCTGCAACCCAGTAGGCGTTGAGTGGTGGGAACGCGTGTCATAACAGACCTTGATGTGAGGGATGGGCCCTTCTGTTGTAAGAGGGCCATCCAGGAGGGGAGGCCAGGCCAAGCCAAGCACACCCTGAAATAATGAGAAACAGCTGCCAGTTAGGTGGTGATTAGAGGGTGGAGATAAAAGGCCAATAGAGCCCCTTATTGGGATCTGCTGCTGGGAGTTGCCGCTATGAGCTGCTGCAGGAGGGGTGTATGAGAAGTTTTGTGAAGTCAAGGGTAATGGATTGGGGAATGTATCTTTCTGGTATTTGTTGGATTGATTTGTGCCTGGCTATGTTGGGATACAGGGCAGGGTTGATATTCCCTTATGTTACTGTGTTTTTGGACCAGTGTGCCTTTTCTTCTCTTGTGTCACCCTCAGTGAGTGGGTTTATTACTTCTTTTGTTCCCCCTGTGGTCAGCCATGCTATATCGTTTATGGGGTCTGTTGAAATAGATAATAAAATCTGCATGAGTTTCACTGTATGTTTTCTGCTGATAGCTGCATCCTTTTTGTTGGGCCATGTAGTTAGCAAAACAACGTCGAAGAGTCAACACCCTCCCTGGAGCCTTTCTTTGTTCAATGGCCATGCGAGCGCCGCCGATCATGGGGACCAGGCTGTGAGCGTCCCGGGGGGCGAGGGGTCTGAGGGCTGGGGCTCAGGCGCCGTCCTCACCAGCAGCACTCGGCCATTGCCGCAGAGCAAAGCAACCGTCCAGCTCCACCGGGAGCGGCCAGGAGCCCGAAGCAGCAGAGAGTCCTTCGCATCCATGCCTGCAGGGAGCAGCACCACCTGAACCCCCGGAAAACCCTGGCAGGTCGGCTTTTCCCACCGAACTGACAGGGTTTTCCGGGGCTTCAGGTGGTGCTGTTCAGAGCTCCCTGCGGGGGCCCGCCCAGCACCCCTCTGTCCTCCTGGCAGGGGCGCTGGGGGCTTCTTGGTCCTGGGTGCATCTTCCTGTCTTTGCCGAAGCTGCCGGGAGAGAAGGAGGAAGTGGCAGGGACCGTGAGGCAAGAGCGAGCGGCAGGACGAGCAAGAAAGGGGAAGAGGAGGCTGCAGTTGGCGCTCTGCTTTCTCCCTTATTCTCAGTAATACTCAGCTGGATGTGTGGGAGGGTGTGTTTTTCATTTGGATGTGCCTTTCAAGTAGAAAAACCATCTATGAAAGTGCTGCTACTGTAAAAATTCTGCATTCCAATGTCATGAATTCCTGGAACACCAGGTCTGATTATGGTGCTTCTCTATCTGTGTTTTTCAGCCTCTGGATGTCTTGAGTAATGCGGAGCTCAAATGTGTCTGGATTACATAAAAGTGGAAAGATGCTTGCAGGAAACCTGAGTGTAAACACATAGGTGCCTGTGCATAGTTGTTCCCTGAAACACTGGCTTGAGAGAAGCCTTCGCTGTCTGGTTGATTCCCGGTCTGCGACAGGGAGACCAGGACAGAGAGACTCTTAAATCAAAACATTAACTGTTGCTGTTGCCTGCAGGATTCATGTCCTGCTGGTCTGTGTGTTGGCAGTTCTCTTTTGCTGGTATTTATATAAATTAATAAATGTTGAATTCTTAAAAATATGACACTTGTTTTTTCTAACTGTAGCTCTGCTGCCTTCTGCATTTGTAGTCATTCTAAATATTCTGTGTTTCTCAAAGTTGCTGAAGTACTCTGTTAGCCCAAGGGTGACCAGCATGTGGCTCATCTGCAGGTCAGCCCCTTGGCCCATTATGCTTGGGTGCAGTGTTTGCTGATAAAACATCAATGCCCCTCTCGCTCAAAGCCATCTCTGCATTCAGTGCCACGTCAGTGCTGTTGGATTTTTTTTTTATTTATTTTCTTGTTTTGTTTAATCTCTTGTCAGCAGCCATTCACTTGTGGCTATCCCCCTCCCAGCTTGCAGCCACCTGTGGATGGACACAGCGATCCCTCGGGTTCACTGCGCTGGAAAATCCCTATTTCAGACGTGTTGCTTTGCTGGTAAAGCAGAAGGAACCCCCAGCCCTTTAGAGCTGTTGGATGCCAGGGACTGCAGCCCTTGAGACACGGGAATGTTTTCAGGTAGAGAGGCAGTGACAGTTGCTGTCTGAGCTGGCAGTGGGCAAGGGACAGAGAAATCTGAAGCCGTGTATCCCCCTGGGCAGCAGGTCCCATCTTTGGAGGGTCTGAACTGGACACAACTGGGATCCGCCTCCCGCGGTGGCAGCCGCGCATGCACAATGGGGAGAGTCAGCGCCCCATAGGGAGATTTTTCAAATCGTGGACTCTGGTGCCATAATNTCTGGGGTCGGCATGTCGGGGCCGGGCACCGCCGTGTCGAGCCGCGCTGGTGCTGAGGAATGTAAAATCCGAGAGGGTGCGAGAGCAGCTGGCCTCCCCGCGTCTGCGAGTTGAGTGTGCGTGGAAAATCACCCGTGTTCAGAAGGACCCCCCCTTGATCCTGCTGAGACCGCAGCTGGCTCTGGTGGCCATGGTGTTCTGTGTCTGATTCGATGTCCAGCTCTCTGGAATTTGTTGCGATTCACTAGGGGCTCACATCTGATTGCCTGTCGTTTTCTCTTTTGAGGTAAGTCCGGCTCCCAGCCCCTCGCTTGTCCTGGTTCTCCCTCTTCTTTCTGTTCTGCCTCTTCTTTCCCGGACTGTCCGCATGGCTCCCCGCCCCTGGTTTTGAAGTCCTCCTTCTCTATACCCTCGAGTTCTTAAGTATGTGTTGGGGTTTTTTTTTGTTTGTTTTTTTCCTCTGGCTTCCTCTTTCCCGTTCCCAGGCCTTGTGTTTCAGTTTTGTCCTATTTAACCCTGTGCCAAGTTGCATTTTCCTTTTTTTTGCCGTCCCTACTTTTTCATTCTTTCTTTGCTGCCCTGCTGCCCGTCGCTGCCTTCCCCTTCTCTGTCTCTCTCCGTATGGCTCCCAGTCCCTTCCTTTATGAAAGTCCCAGCTCTCTGTCTTGGAGCCCGTTGCAATTTTTCTTTTCTCTGTCTCTCTCTGGCTGGCTCCTGCTCCCTGATTTTCTAGTTCTTCTTACTGCGGCCCTCTGTCTGCTATGGGATCCGCATTTTTAATGTTCCTCCCCCTTCCACGTAGCCCCCTGCTATTTTTTTTTTCCCTTCTACGTCATGCTGTGTGTAGTCTCCTCTCCCCGTTTATCAGTTCCTGCCTGTGCCTTGTTGTCCATCGCTTCCTGGCGTTTTATTTCTCCCTCTCTCTCTTTCTCTGTCCACCTTCCTGCATGTTTTTTAATTTTTTAATTCCTCCCTCTCTGCCCTGCGTGTCCTTTAGCCTTTCTTCTCTCTGTGGCCAGGTCTCTGTCGCTTCTGGAATTCCTCCCTCTGCCCTGCGGCCCGTCACTTTCGCCCTTTCTCCACCTCACTGTCTCTGGCTCCCCGATGACCCTAGATCAGAATGCCACTGCGTCCTCCTCGCTTACCTTCTGTACACATTGCTCTACACATTTCTCTACCTTTATCTCTCCAGTGTTTTTTTTGTTTCGGGTCCCTATTTCTTAATTCTTCCCCCTGTGTCCTGTAGCACGTAGTGATGTAGGCTTGTTTTGGAGACGTGGGGGTGCGCGTGCCTGTTCTTGCCCATTCCTGCCTTCATTGGCCATCCCAGATTTCCCGTCCCTGTTNAGTTGCTGTCTGAGCTGGCAGTGGGCAAGGGACAGAGAAATCTGAAGCCGTGTATCCCCCTGGGCAGCAGGTCCCATCTTTGGAGGGTCTGAACTGGACACAACTGGGATCCGCCTCCCGCGGTGGCAGCCGCGCATGCACAATGGGGAGAGTCAGCGCCCCATAGGGAGATTTTTCAAATCGTGGACTCTGGTGCCATAATTTGGTACAGGAGAACCGAAAAGACAGCTCTCTACTGCCTCCCAGTGTTCAAAGTCCTATACTCCAGATCATGCACAGTAGCCTTTTTTTTGTCTCTGCCGCTCTCTGGTGTCTGAAGTGAGGTACTGCAGGCCCGCAAAAATCGCATACTCGGACAAGATCTGGACGAGCACCTCTACTGCCACTCGGTGGCCGAAGTGTGGTACTGCAGAGCGGCCTTCGCGTGCCCAGTCTGGCCCTTCTGGCGCGCCGTCGGTGAGCGGCGCATGCTCAGTGCGGAGGCGGGAAGCACGGTGCGTGCAAGGCTGTGCGTGGCTGCAGCGCGCGGGGTCCGCAACCGCATCAGTCTCTGATTGCACGCGGAGCCTGGTGACGAGCGGCGGCGGCGTGGAAGTCCCGCGCCCTGCTAGAGCCGGGCGGCGGGGCTTCCGTCCGCATCGGCANGTATGTGTTGGGGTTTTTTTTTGTTTGTTTTTTTCCTCTGGCTTCCTCTTTCCCGTTCCCAGGCCTTGTGTTTCAGTTTTGTCCTATTTAACCCTGTGCCAAGTTGCATTTTCCTTTTTTTTGCCGTCCCTACTTTTTCATTCTTTCTTTGCTGCCCTGCTGCCCGTCGCTGCCTTCCCCTTCTCTGTCTCTCTCCGTATGGCTCCCGGTCCCTGCCTTTATGAAAGTCCCAGCTCTCTGTCTTGGAGTCCATTGCAATTCTTCTTTTCTCTGTCTCTCTCTGGCTGGCTCCTGCTCCCTGATTTTCTAGTTCTTCTTACTGCGGCCCTCTGTCTGCTATGGGATCCGCATTTTTAATGTTCCTCCCCCTTCCACGTAGCCCCCTGCTATTTTTTTTTTCCCTTCTACGTCATGCTGTGTGTAGTCTCCTCTCCCCGTTTATCAGTTCCTGCCTGTGCCTTGTTGTCCATCGCTTCCTGGCGTTTTATTTCTCCCTCTCTCTCTTTCTCTGTCCACCTTCCTGCATGTTTTTTAATTTTTTAATTCCTCCCTCTCTGCCCTGCGTGTCCTTTAGCCTTTCTTCTCTCTGTGGCCAGGTCTCTGTCGCTTCTGGAATTCCTCCCTCTGCCCTGCGGCCCGTCACTTTCGCCCTTTCTCCACCTCACTGTCTCTGGCTCCCCGATGACCCTAGATCAGAATGCCACTGCGTCCTCCTCGCTTACCTTCTGTACACATTGCTCTACACATTTCTCTACCTTTATCTCTCCAGTGTTTTTTTTGTTTCGGGTCCCTATTTCTTAATTCTTCCCCCTGTGTCCTGTAGCACGTAGTGATGTAGGCTTGTTTTGGAGACGTGGGGGTGCGCGTGCCTGTTCTTGCCCATTCCTGCCTTCATTGGCCATCCCAGATTTCCCGTCCCTGTTGTTTGATTCTCCCTCTCTGCCCTGTTGGCCATCACCATTTTTATTTGTCTTGCTGCCTGTCCTAGGCTTTCCCTGCATCTCCATCCTACTCCCCATCCTTCTTTGTCGGTGTCTGCCCTACTCTGCGTCCCTGTTTTTCAGCTGCCTCTCTTACTCTCTCCCTGCCTCTTTTTTTCTCCGCCTCTGTCAGGCTCTCCCCGTCTTTGCAAAACATTCGTAGGAAGGAAGCTTTAGGTTCCTGCCCAGTTTTCAGCTGAACGTGGTTTTTTTCCTCTCTTGGCAGAACACCGACCCGCCACCATTTCACCGCTGTCGCCCGCT